>VWYK01085725.1:5549-16978 GCA_013399775.1 Semnornis frantzii | reverse complement strand
GCAGGGGCAGGACTCCACAGGGCAGGGGCAGGACTCCACAGAGTAGGGGCAGGACTCCACAGGGCAGGGGCAGGACTCCACGTGGCCCCTTTCCTACCCTGAGGACATGGTGCAGAGAGGACAGCTCCCACCATGTCCCAGGCAGGAGAGCAGAGCCTGGACAGCCAGAAGGATCAACCAAGCCCCTTGAGGCCCCTGCCTGCTCCCTGGAGCACTGCCAGTCAAGCAGGGCATGGAGGAGATTGCTTATCTGGTGGAGCTGGAGACCCTCCAGAGCAAGGGGTGAGGGAGGGACCCAGAGCAGAGAGCCTCTGAGCAGCTGCCCCAGCACTGCCAGCACCTCCCTCTCAGCAGCCCCCATGCCTGGTAAATTGGGAAGCAGGCAGAAGGGCACCATGCCAGCTGGAGCTGCAGTCACTCCTTGACCAGAGGTGATCTGGGAAGAGAGCTTGGTCTTGGAGCAGTGGTAGGGGATAAGAATCCAGAGTCCTGCCCAGCCTGAGGGCATTGGCCTGGGAGGGCTTCCCTGCAGCACCACAGGCTGTGCAGAGCAGACCCAAACATCCCAGCCCCACTGCAAGTCCCTCCCTGGGCAGGGCTGCTCAGAAATCTCACCTGCACCCTCCAGGGCTGCTGGGGGGGGGCACGGTGCCCAGCACTGCCACCGAGGGTGGCTTTGCTGCTTGCCCCAGCGCCACACTCTTTGTTGTCTTGCCACAGCTCTGCATTGTGTGGGTTTGGGCTGGTTTGTGGACTCAGAGGCATGAGAAGCAGTCCCAGGCTGTGACACAGGGCTGCTGCCAGCCATTGTGCCACCCTCTGCTGCCAGGCTGGGCTGAGTGGCACCTGAAGCAGCTCCTCAGCTGCCCTCTGTTGTAACCAGGCCGTTGCCAACCTTGGCTGGTGTAATAAAGCAGGGCTTGAGCTCGCCAGCCTGTAACAGCCCTCTGCACACTGCTGCTGAGATGTTTGCCAGCTCCTGTGCCCTCAGATGGCAGAGCTGCAGCCATGGTGGGGCCCAGGCAGGCTGGGCACATGCCATCAGGTGCCACGGAGGTGAGTGCCTCTTGGAGGCACATTGCAGCTCTGCACTGCATCTCAGAGTGAAGAGATTCCACCACAGGGCAGGTAGAGGGTCCCCAAAGCAGAGTGCTGGGGGCACCCTGCTCAGGTGGGTCCTGCTGGGCTCCAGTTTGTGCCCCTTGCCCCTGGGTACCACTGACACGAGCCTGGCCCCCCCCTCCTGCCCCCCACCCTTGAGCTCTTGCCGAGCATTGCTCAGATGCCCTCTGGGGCTGCGTTTCTGCAGGCTCAGCAGTCCCAGGGCTTTCAGCAGCTCGCCGGACATATCTTCCACGCTGGATGGCAGGTGGGATGGACTGACGCGTGGGTGATGCCCTCCCGGGACTCCTCAAGCCCCCTGCCACCCCAGCCCATCCCTGCAGTCTGTGGAGGTGGCTCTCAGCAGTGAGGAGCTGTCGGCAGCCCCCCCAGGCAGTATTTCGCAATCCCAGGCACCGGAGGTGCAGAGGAGGTGTGAAGTGCTGCGGTTGTGTCTCCTCCCACACCCCAGGAGAGATCCAGGCCCTGGTGATGCCTCAGCTCTGGACCCGCTCCCAGCAAGCAGGTGAACATCTCTGCTCTCAGACTGCTGCACCTCCACAGGAGTGCCCTGTGCTGGCTTTCAGCCAGCCAGGCTTGGCTGATGGCAGTGCCACCCATGCCATGCCCATCAGTCACAGCCTTCCCCCGCTGCTGGCTGCAGCCTCAGCTGGAATTGCCCTGGGGACCTGTGGCAGGGAGGGGATGTGCTCTACTCTGATAGCAGCTGTGCAGAGCCTCTGCTGAGATGGGTCCAGCCTCCAGGCAGCTCCCCAGGGGCAGCTGCACTGCTCTGAACCATGCTGCAAAGTAAATCTCGTCCCAGTGCAGGCAGAGCCACTGCCAGGCTGTGCTGGAGGTGCTCAGAAGGCACAGGGATGTGGTGTTGAGGGCTGAGCTTCAGTGGCAGAAGCTTGGCAGCAGCACTGGGGGGTGAGTGGTTGGACTTGGTGACCTCAAAGGTCTCTTCCAGCCTTGGCAGTTCCGTGGTTCTAAGGAATGGAAAAGCTCCTTGCAAAGCCAGGCAGTGCCCACCAAAGTCCTGCAAGTGACCTGTGCCAGGTGCTGTGGAGAGAGGAGCAGCCAGGCCTGCCCACTGGGCTCCCACTGCCCAGGCAGTGCCCACCAAAGTCCTGCAAGTGACCTGTGCCAGGTGCTGTGGAGAGAGGAGCAGCCAGGCCTGCCCACTGGGCTCCCACTGCCCAGCCTGGGCAGCTGGCCAGGTTCTGCCACACCTTCTGCTGCCCCTCATTGTTCCTGGGGCAGCTCCAAGCAGCCAGGCAGGTTGAACAAATATGTCCCAATCCACAGGAACCCAGAAACTTCTCCATGTCCCACACACTTGCTGCTGGGGGCTGTCCACTTGCTCCTGGGGAGCAGCAGCTCCTATCTCTGGCTGCTTTCATCTGGTATGAAATCACTCCAGGAATCCTCCTCCAGCAGTTACTCAGCCTCCTCCTCCCTCCCTCCAGGAAGAAAAAGGAAAGAGGGGGGGGAAAAAAAATCTGTTTTGTCAGTAACTGAGATAAAAATCTGCTCTTCATCTGCATTCAAGGGAGTTTAAGCAGAGTATTTACACAATCCTCACCATCCTGCTCTTGTGGTGTCCTGACTGCTGCAGGTCCCCCAGAGAAGGAAACCCCAGGCTGGTCAAGGCAGTCCTGGTGCCCACAGGCTCCTGGCATGGCCCCCATGGCCACTTCCCAGCCTCCACTGATGAGGAGAGGTCAGTCACTGGGCTGGCTGGGCTTGGTTGCTTTGGGGTGTTGGGACAAAGCTCTTCCCAGCAAGGGCTCTCAGGCCTTGGCACAGGCTGCCCAGGTCAGAGTCTCCATCCCTGCAGGGGTTTAAAAGCTGAGTGGATGTGGTGCTGAGGGCTGTGGCTCAGCAGCAGTGGCTCAGCAGCAGTGGGGGGGTCGAGAGCTCTGGGGGAGTGCTTGGACTGGTTGGCCTCCAAGGTCTCTTCCAGCCTCAGCAGGTCTATACATTTGTTATTCTAATTAGCAGGAGAGCTCAACAGAACCTGCAGCTCTGCAGAGCACTGGACAGGAGTGTCCCTGGGGAGCCCTGGCTGTGCTCTGCCCAGCAGGCAGTGCAAGGCTGAGCTGTGCACACATCTGCAGAATGGGTTGGGTGGGAAGGGACCTTCAAGCTCAGCCAGTTCCAACCCCCTGCCACTGGCAGGGACACCTCCCACTAGCACAGCTTGCTCAAGGCCTCATCCAGCCTGGCCCTGAGCACCTCTAAGGATCCACAGCTTCCCTGGGCAACCTGCTCCAGCATCTCACCACCCTCATGGTGAATAATTGCTTCTTCCTCCCCAGTTGAAATCTTCTTTTAGTTTAAATCCATCCCCCCCCTTGTTCTGTCACTACACTGATAAACTCTGTCCTCACGTTTCTGTCCCTTTTAAGCACTGCAAGGCCACCAGAAGGTCTCCCTGAAGCCTTCTCTTCTCCAGGCTGAACAAGCCCAACTCTCTCAGCCCAGCCTTACAGCAGAGAGTTTCCAGTCTCCAGTTATCTCCATGGCATCCTCTGGCTCTGCTCCATCAGGTCCACATCTTTCTTACACTGGAGACTCCAGAGCTGAGGATCTGGAAGCCTGAGGCTGCCTTGCTCTGCTGAGCCCCTGCCCACCTTGCTCAGGGTGGGTGGGCAGCAGCAGGTAGCAGCTGGGTGGGTGTGGAAATGTCTCAGGGCAGCATCTCTTAGACGTTTCTTCCACCTCTGCTCACACCATGAGACTGCAGCCATGAGAAGAGTCACATCTGGGCCAGAGATACTGGCAGGCAACACTCCACAAGGCCCTGATCCTCAACACCCACACTGAGCCACAGTAACACCAGCCCTGGACTAGCAGGCAGTGCCTGAGGGGACCTGATTGTTCCCTCCATGCCATCAGCCATCCTGTGGCTCAGCAACTTTGTGTTCCCCCTGCCCCATCCCATCACACTCCACAGCTCTGTGCCCATCTCTATCCTGCCCCATCCCATAACACTCCACAGCTCTGTGCCCATCTCTGTCCTGCCCCATCCCACACTACTCCACAGCTCTGTGCCCATCTCAGCTTGTCCCCCATGCCCAGTGTCTCTCTGCCCACCCTCCCTGCTCCTGCCCAGTTTTGGGGTTGTTGGTTGGTGAAGCCCTTCCTGCATCTGGCCTCTTCCTCTCAGTTTTCCTGAGGGCTTAGTGCTCTTCTGGGTCAGCCATCCAGAGAAGTGGACATGGTCTGACCCCTGCAGCTCCCCCTGCATGGACACCACTGTCCCCGAGTAGCTGTGATCAGAGATGTTGCCATGGAGCAGTGCCGGATCCTGGCTAAGATCAGACACAGACCTTGGCTTGCTTTGGTTGGCAGCTCACAGGAACTGCCAGACCTGCAAGATCAACTCCAGCCCCTACCCCAGCACTGCCAGGGCACCACCAAACCATGGCCTTCAGCACCACACCTACACACCTTTGAAATCCCTCCAGCCATGGGGACTCCACCACTGCCCTGGGTCAGGCCTTGACAACCCTTTTGGGGAAGAAATTGTTCCTCCTGCCCAAGCTAAACCTCCCCTGAGGCAACCTGAAGCTGTTTCCTCTTGTCCTGTCTAGAACAAGCTCAGCTTTTTGGCTTGGGTTCTTCCTGGGCAGTGTAAAGATCCCTGTGCTACCTTGCTGCTGGAGGGAAGCTGCCCCTGTGCCAGAGCTGCAGGCTGGTTTCCTTGCCATGCTCTCTTTTTAGCTCTCACAGCAGCCCTGGCCTCCAGGATGAGAGGGAGTGCATTGAAGCTTGAGGAGGGGAGATTTAGGTTGGAGATTAGGAAGAAATTCTCTGCAGTGAGCATGGGGAGACACTGGCAGAGGTTGCCCAGGGAGGCTGTGGATGTGCCCTCCCTGGGCATGCTCAAGGCCAGGCTGGATGAGGCCTTGATGAACCTGTGCTGGTGGGAGGTGTCCCTGGGGCCCATGGCAGGGGGTTGGAACTGGCTGAGCTTTGAGGTCCCTTCCAAGCCAACCCATTCTGTGAGTGTTGCTGTCCCCTTGCCAGCTCACACCATCACCTGTCACACAGTGTCCCAAGCACCCTTCGAAGTGGCTTTGCTCTTCTGTGCTCCCCCCAGTGCCACCCAAGCATACTCCAGAGCAGTCCTCAGCACACATGAGCCTGCCTGCCAGAGCCCTGCTCACAGACACAGCCTGGAGAGGCCTGGCAGGAGTCACCTCCTCCAAATGCTCCCCTGGGAAGCAGTGGGAATGTTCCTCCCACGGGTGTGGGACCTTGGGGAGCTGGCAGTGGCTTTCCCATGGCGATCACTGCGCAGCTCTGCCCTCAGAGGGTGGCCAGAGCCATGTGCCACCTGGCTGCTCCTATGGGGGCACATGGGGCACCACAGAGCTCTTCTGCCTCTTTGCCAGTCATCTACGGCCAGAGCACACAAGGCTTGACAGCCCCTTCGGGGGAGAAGTTGTTCCTCACCTCCAAGTTGAACCTTCCCTGGCACAACTTGAGGCTGTTTCCTCTTGACCAGCCCCCACCTTACTCCAGCTTCCAGTCAGGGAGCTGTAGAGAGCCACAGGGTCTCCTCTCAGCCTCCTCTTCTGCAGTTCCCCCAGACATAGTCTGCCCAGCCCCACAGTAACCAAAAGTGTTGCTGTAGAACATCTGCTCCTCTCCCTTCCTAAAGCCTGCTGCAGATCACTGCATCACTGCATCACTGCATCACTGCATCACTGCATCACTGCATCATTGCATCACTGCATCGTTGCATCACTGCATCACTGCATCATTGCATCATTGCATCACTGCATCATTGCATCACTGCATCACAGCATCATTGCATCACTGCATCACTGCATCACAGCATCATTGCATCACTGCATCACTGCATCACTGCATCACTGCATCACTGCATCACTGCATCACTGCATCACTGCATCACTGCATCACTGCATCACTGCATCACTGCATCACTGCATCACTGCATCACTGCATCACTGCATCACTGCATCACTGCATCACTGCATCACTGCATCACTGCATCACTGCATCACTGCATCACTGCATCACTGCATCACTGCATCACTGCATCACTGCATCACTGCATCACTGCATCACTGCATCACTGCATCACTGCATCACTGCATCACTGCATCACTGCATCACTGCATCACTGCATCACTGCATCACTGCATCACTGCATCACTGCATCACTGCATCACTGCATCACTGCATCACTGCATCACTGCATCACTGCATCACTGCATCACTGCATCACTGCATCACTGCATCACTGCATCACTGCATCACTGCATCACTGCATCACTGCATCACTGCATCACTGCATCACTGCATCACAGCATCACAGCATCACTGCATCACTGCATCATTGCATCACTGCATCACTGCATCACTGCATCACTGCATCACTGCATCATTGCATCACAGTATCACAGCATCACAGCACCACAGCACCACAGCATCACAGGGCAAGAAAGCTGGGGGGGGACTTTTTAGGCTGTCAGGCAGTGATAGGACTGGGGGGGATGGAACAAAGCTGGAAATGGGCAGATTCAGGCTGGATGTTAGGAGGCAGTTGTTCAGCATGAGGGTGGTGAGAGCCTGGCAGGGGTTGCCCAGGGAGGGGGGGGAAGCCTCATCCCTGGAGGTGTTTAAGGCCAGGCTGGGTGAGGCTGTGGCCAGCCTGAGCTAGTGTGAGGTGTCCCTGCCCATGGTAGGGGGGTTGGAGCTGGCTGATCCTTGAGGTCCCTTCCAGCCCTGACTGATTCTGTGATTCTGTGTTTTAGAGATCTGGATCCAGCTCCTGGCTTTGTTGTCCCTTCCCTGGTGACATCAGGGAAGAATCAAACCCACCTGGAGTCATAGAATGATTTCAGTTCAGAAACTCCTCCAAGATTAACAGGTCCAACCATCAGCTCCCCACCATGTCCCCGAGTGCCATGGCCACAGGTTTCTTGGACATCTTCAGGCATGATGACCCCACCCCCTCCCTGGGCAACCTGTTCCAAGGCCTGAAGAAGCACTTCCAGGGCTGGGATGATCTCTCTCCTCAGGGATGAGGCCAGTGTTGTCCCTGGCATTAGGACAAGTGCATTTTGGCCACAGCAGCAGAGCCAGCCCACAGCTGTCTGATGAGCCCTGCTGCTGAGTCCCCATGTCCAGGGCAGATGCCCTTTACTTGATCTCTCCTTGTCCAGCCATGGCAAGCAGAAGGGAGTGGAGGTGCTGGAGATCTTCAAGGCTACCACACATGGATGTAAGGCCACCTGGACAGGGACATTCTACCCAAGGAAGGGCTGTTCATGATGAAATGGTCTTGGGCCTCTTAGGATGCACAACCACAGACCTTGAGACCCCACTTGGAGCACTGCATCCAGCACAAGAAGGACATGGAACTGTTAGAGAGGGTTCAGAGGAGGCCATGGAGATGATCAGAGGGCTGGAGAGCCTCTTCTATAGTGACAAGCTGAGAGAGTTATGGCTCTTTAGCCTGGAGAAGGCTCTGAGGGGACTTTAGGGCAGCTTTCCAGTACCTGAAGGGGCTGCAGGGGAGCTAAGGAGGAATTGTGGACAAGGGCTGGGAGTGCCAGGTTGGGGGACAGTGGCTTTGGGCTGGGAGAGGGGAGAGTGAGAGTGGAGATGAGGAAGAGATTCTTACAGTGAGAGTGGAGAGACACTGGCACAGGTTGCCCAAGGAGGCAGTGGATGTCCCCTCCCTGGAGGTGTTCCAGCCAATCTGGATGGGGGCTTGAGCAATCTAATGGAGGTGTCCCTGCCCATGGCAGGGGCTTGGAGCTGGATGATCTTCAGGGTCCCTTCCAACCTGACCCATTCCATGAATCTCTGTCTGCTGCCCCAGTCCCAGGCTGTGCTGGAGCTGCACCATCCCAGCAGCTCAGCCAGCAGGCTCAGCCCACATGAAAGCTGCTGCAAGTCAAACCAGAACAGGGACTTGTCTTGCCAGCAGGCAGCCAGGAGCAGCCCAACCAGCAGAGCGGGCTGGGAACCGGTCAGGGAGCAGCACTCAGCTCAGCAGGCAGGGCTGGCAGCGAGGCAGCAGGCAGGGCCAGCACACACTCACTCAGCTCCTTCTAGATGCCTCTCTTTGCATGCCCAAAAGTCACCTTGGGAGGCACTGGCTACAGGCAAGGAGGATGATGTGTGAGGCTCTGGTGCCAGCCCTGGCAGAGCTGGCAGCAGCTCCTGGAGCCATGGAAAGTTGAGGTTTCTCCATCCCAGAGCAGCCACTGCTTGAGGTGGTTACTCTGCAGGCTGGAAGGTGCTGCAAGGGTGAGTTTGGCTCGTAGGGGTGAGGGGAAGGAAGAGCAGGGATCCTCTGTGTGCTGGGCAAGGACTGAGGGGCACAGACAGGTCCTGTCTTAGAGGAGTGCTGCTGCAGAAGGCATTGCAGAGCCTGTTGAAGCACCACTTGGCTAGGAGACCTCTTCCCACTCTGGGGGGCTGATGACTTGGCTTTAGCTGTTTGCTGCATCAACAGCTCTGAGCTGACTCCTGCAGTAGCAGCTGGAACCATCCAGCCTGCATCAGAGGTAGCTCAAAGGTCTGGAGAACTGAGAGGCCTCCCTAGAAATGGATCTACTGTTCCCCACCTCTGCCTCTGCAAAAGCTGAGGCTCACCAGGCAGAGCTGGGAGAAGGCAGACACAGGCCAGGTACAGCTGCATGAGGTGCAGGCTGGATGTGGAGGGTCAGAGCAGCTCCTTGCCAAAGATGTGACTGCAGAAGCTGTTCCACCAAGCAGACACAGAGGAAGTGCTTGCAAGAGACCTGCTGAGATTTGCCAAACCAACAAACCACATCAGGCCCAGAAAGCCTTGCATGCCAGAAGCTGGAGGCTGAGAAAGTAACTGGGGTCAGACTGTTCCTCCTGGTCCTAATCTCACTCCTTGACCTAATCTTCCCTGGTCACTTAAGTCCACTGTTTCCACTGCATTTCCCCTGAGGGCTGGGCAGAAGCCCCTGAAGCAGCCATGAAATCTTCCAGTCTTGCCTCACAGAACCACAAAACCACCTCCAAAGCTCAGCCAGTCCATCACCCCTGCCAGAGCAGCGTCACCCAGAGCAGGTCACACAGGAACACATCAAGGCAGGGTTTGAATATCTCTGGAGGGAGACTCCACAGCCCCCCTGGGCAGCCTGTTCCAGTGCTCTGTCACCCTCACAGGGAAAAAATTCCTCCTCATGTTCACATGGAACTTCCTATGCCTCAGTTTCCACCAGTGCCCCTTGTGCTGTCAGTGGGCATCACCCAGCAGAGCCTGGCTCCAGCCTCCTGCCACTCACCTGCACATCTTTAGAACCATTGCTGAGGTCACCTCTCAGGCTCCTCTCCCAGCAGCACAGCTCCAGCTCCCTCAGGCTCTCCTCCTACCAGAGCTCTTCCATTCCCTTCAGCATCTCTGTGGCTCTGTGCTGGACTCTCTCCAGCAGTTCTGTGTCCCTCTTGAACTGAGGGGCCCAGAACTGGACACAGGACTCCAGCTGCAGCCTCAGCAGGACAGAGCAGAGGGGCAGGAGAACCTCTCTCAGCCTACTAACCACAGCCCTTCTGATCCACCCCATGCAGGCATTGCCCCTCCTGGCCCTCAGAGCACATTGCTGGCTCATGCTCACCCTCCCACCAACCAGGACCTCCAGACCCTTTTCCCCTTTGCTGCCTTCCAACAGGTCAATCCCCAACCTATACTGATCCCTGGGGTCTTCAGAAAGAGAAAATGGTTATGTGGGATGGCAAAGAAGGGGAGAAGAGCAAAACCAAACTGCTTAAACTGGAGACTCCAGGTGGGAGGCCCCTAAGATGAGCAATCCCCACAGTACCTATCACCCTCTAAGGCTTTGCCTGGAGATGTGATGGGAGAGGGATGGAAAGAGGCTGGGGAGCCAGTGGGACAGCCCTGCTGGGATCTCTCCTCCTGCCTCTGGAGATGGTCAGCTTGGCCAACCAGGCAGAGAAGAGGTCCCATGCTCTGGTGAGGAGGTGTAAGTGAAAAAAGCCCAGCACACATGGTGCTTCAGGGGGGGAAGGGGTAAATAGAAGGGTGAGAAAAGCTGCCAAAAGCTCAGCAAGAGGCTCTGGAGGAGCTGAGTCACTGCTGAGCAAACAAGAAGTTTGAGTTGAACCACTGTGACCTTCAGGAGGTAAAATTTATCCTACATCCAACAGGGGGAAAAAAAAATCATCAGTCTGTCTTCTCTCAGCTAAACACATGGCAAAGTGAGGTGAGAAAAGATCCACCCAAGCTTCACCTTCACTGAGGTGATCTGAGGGCTGGAGCATCTCTGAGGGCAGTTGGGGTTGTGCAGCCTGGAGAAGGCTCCAGAGAGACCTCAGAGCAGCCTTCCAGTACCTGAAGGGAGCTACAGGAGAGCTGGGGAGGGACTTTTGACAAAGGCTTCTAGTAACAGGACAAAGGCTGATGGCTTCAAACTGGAAGAATCTGGATTTAGATTGGACATTAGGAAGAAATCCTTCCCCAGGAGGGTGCTGAGGCACTGGAACATGGTCACTCACAGAAGCTGTGGATGCTCAAAGCCTGGAAGTGTCCAAGGCCAGCAGGAGGTGTCCCTGCCCATGGCAGGAGTTTGGAACTGGATGATCTCCAAGATCCCTTCCAACCTAAACCCTCCTGTGATTTGTGTGTCCTCCTGGGCAGTGGCTGAGCAAGGAGCCCAGGCCAGTTTCTAAGCCAGCAGAAGCAGTCAGCTCTGCTCAGCCACCCAAGGAGTGCCTGGCACCTGAGGGCTGCTTCAGGGGCAGCTGCAAGCTGTGGTTCCTGGGAAGGAGAAGATTCTCCCATGGCTATAAACCATGGCAAGGAACACTGAGCAGCCACAGTGGAGGAGAGGCAATGGCACAGGAGGGAGAATCATCAACAGCCACAGTGGAGCTGCCACCCTGCTGAGAAACTTCTGCTCTGTGATATCCTAGAATGGTAAAGTTGGAAGGGCCCTCAAAGCTCAGCCAGTTCCAACCTCCTGCCATAGGCAGGGACACCTCCCACTAACACAGGTCACTCAAGGCCTCCTCCAACCTGGCCTTGAACACCTCCAGGGAGGTTGTGGAGCACAGAAGGCCTCCAGGGAGGTTGAGAGCAGAAGCACTGAATGTGATCAAAGATCAGGTTGGGTGATTCTGTGCTCCACAACCTCCCTGGGCAACTTGTGCCAGTGTCTCACCACCCTCACTGCAAACAACTTCCTCCTAACATCCACTTTCAATCTCCCCTCTGACACTTCAAACCCATTCCCCTTGTCCTGCCATTCCCAGACCTTGTCAATAGTCCCTCCCCAGCCTTCCTG
>VWYK01085723.1:0-14054 GCA_013399775.1 Semnornis frantzii | reverse complement strand
CCATTTTGTGATTCTATGAAATTGATTTGTTTGGTTCCATTTCATCTGTTTTTAGTAGTTCAGAGGCCCTCTGGAGGTTGCATTTCAGATCTAGCCAATGGATTACAACATTTTAATTCCGTAGCATGAAGCACCTCCTATCACAGGCAGTTCCACAGAAAGCAACATACAGTGTTAAAGTTGTCTTAGGTCTTCAGTTTGCTGTCTGAAAGGTTAGCTCAAGGCCAAAAGGCTGCTCAGTCCTACATAGATCAAGCTGAATGCAGTCTCCTACAGGCACTCGACCTGGGATAAATATTCCCTTGTTAGGGACTGTAGAGGTTTATGCACTGCAGAGGATTGTTTGAACTTTCTGTATCAGACTGAACTTATGTGAGGCTTTTTCTGTGGGTAAGGTAAAAATGCAGCATAAGATGGGCTACTCAAATTCTATGATTCTATCAAATCTATAGAACTTTCAGTTCCTATAAGTTAATATAAATCTTCTTTTTAAAAAATTGCACCTCTTAAGTCAGCATATGGAATTATGACATTCCCAAAAATCTAAACATGATAGATTGAGAAGTGTTTGCCAAGTGGCAGATGAACATGCTTCCCCATGAGAAATGGACTCAGGATAAGCCTAATGCCACTGAAGTGCCAAGACCTGACCCTTCTTGCCTGGGTACGTATCTTTTCAGCCACACAAAAATTCATGCAAAATGATGAAGTGCAACAAGCAGAAGCTAATTCAACCACCATTATGAAGTGAACCCAAAGCAAAATGTATCTTTACTGTCATTAACACACAAACCAATCTGCTACACAAGTAAGCAAATTCTGTTCCTTGTTCTTTAAAAAGGTTTTTAAAAAAATTGCTATATCTACCTAGAACAAGTTTCTATTAATATTTAAGTACATGTCATAGTTTTACATTTACAAGTTCAAACATAAAAAAACTTTATTCCTAGTTTGAAAAACACAGTGGCAGAACTATATAAATTACATTTACATTTGAATTGGATTCAGAATATTTTTTAACTTTCAACAACATATATTCTATTTCAGTCTAGCATTTGTGTCTGGAAATGTTATCTGAGTTTTTTTTGCTACATTTCTGCAACTATTTTATACTATCATATTATATTAGCAGCCATTTTCCCTTTAGCATTCCTAAAGCAGAGAAATGCATAGTTATTTCACATCAAGATATCTGCCTTCACAAAATACATTTCATAAAGGATATTCCACTGCATATTCTTGAAGTTTCAAGAAATCATCATCTGCCATTTTGTGCATCAAAGTTCATAAAAGAGACTTCAGCCTTGAAACTGAGATCTCACTTTACATATTACATAACTGCAACCTTCATTGCTGTCAGCAGTCCCCAGATAATGGCTGTGGGAGCTGCAGTTCTGATTGCAGACCTATCTTGCACTCTCCTCCAAAAGCCTTCTGAAAAACCTACTGAAATTTATTCTAACCAGCTACCTCTGCACAGAATTGATGATGTATTTTGTACTCCACTGTCAACAACCATAAGCAGTATTCTTGTACTTCTACAGGAGTCCTAGAACTGTTCTTCAAACCTGGGAAAGCTGCAAAACCATTGCTCTCAGGCATCCAGCACTTTCCTAATACACTCTTTTGCATTACCTGCACATGTGGCCAGGGTCTATACAGAGAACTAATTAACATCATCTGCACTAATGAACTCCACTTCTTTACTTAACCACCTTGGTTAAGTGGAACAGAAAACAGTTCCAATATTGAGCAACAGAATATTTACAACGTATTGTTCAAGCTTTATCAGCATCAGCATAACTTCAGTCAGAGCAGGTAAGGCTAATAGAGTACAACATGACTGCACCAAGGAATAAAACACATGCACATCACAGAATACAAAACAGAACAAGTACTTAGAAGTATTTTCCAACAAAAACCTGTTATTGTAGTTATGTAATTTCTTTCTAGCAAGTGTTTTAGTGCATGAGCTCAGAGAAGGCATAAGGAAATGCATCTAAAAGAGACAATAACTGCATCATGTTATTGCTGCAAATACAGAGATCTGAACTAATAACAAATATTCTCTTAAATTAGAATACCATTAGATGCTGGTATCCATCACTGCCTACAATAACCCTCAAGGGAAGCAAAATTGCTTGGGACTAATAAAACATTCACTTGTTTTAAAATTTACAAGAGGCTCAGAAAATTTTCACATGAATTTTACCTCAGAAACAATGTGCTACTTATTCTTCATAGCAACGATATTTTACATAGCATTCTGGGATCAAAATGTAATTTCAACAATAACATTTTCTGATGTTCTCAAAGGAAAAATTACTAGTTTCTTCCCTCTAAAAGGATTTAGATGGAATAACATCTGTGTTGAGATTATTGTGAATATGTTAAACTGACAGCAAGTCTCCAAGGGACACTGCTCATTAATGTTCTGTGCATAAAATTAAAACTTGAAATATATTTTTCAATCCATTTTGAATCATTTAAGCAATTCTCATGCAAAGAAACTATTGTGCTGCAATAATATATTTGCAGAGTAGGATATGAAAGCTATTAAAATGTCCCAGACCCCCTGCCTTTCATGCAAAAGGGAAAAAAAGCAACTCTTTCTGATTTGAAACATGTATGTGTTGAGACAAAGTACTTTCAAAGACGATGAAGAGTTTGATTTCCAGTTTATACAGCATAACAACATTCAAATTTAGGTCTTTTCCTTCATCTTTAATCCATATTCTGCCTAGTTACTCCAGAATGTATCAGGGGAGATTTCTGGTTGCACATCAGCATTTACAAGAAAGTTTTACACTGAGCAGGCTGGAAGTGATGGCCATATTCCATGGCCTTGGAAACTTCAACAAGGCAGCATTCTGCAAGCTCTCTGCAAGAAGAGCTCTGGAGTAGTGCTCATAGACAATGCTTCCTAACGAAGAATTTAAATGCAAGCATGTCCTCCGGTTTCAAAGGTACAAAGCCCTCCCTGCCAGCAGCAGAAATAATTTGGAGTGCATGTATACTTACTCCACCAGGTATAATACAAATATATGTGCACCCATCAGGTGTAATGTAAAGATGTATCTCATGTAAACACTTAGTTTGAACAAAACAAAACCAAACAATGAATCTGTTAAAAACCAAATAAAACTCCAGGAATTCTTGAATGGATGTAAATTAAATTAGAATTGTTCATGCCCTTCAAGCACAGAAATCTGCATAAAGCTGTAGCTGTAAGTGCCATTTATGGAGAGCAAAGAAAACATATTATTTTTGGGAAAACAGACATACCACTCACTGTTCCAAAGTCACTGGATGATTACAGCCACAACAAGATGACAGTTCTAAATTTTGCTACAACATATAATGATTCTAACCAGGCCATTGAGTTCCTTTCCTAAATGGAAATTCACTAGCTCCGATTAACATATTCTTGATGTGATAGACTTTCACAGGTTTTTTTGGAATGAAGCCAGAGTCTATAGTGTCAATGAGACTGTGTACTTAAATCACAGCAATCATAACAAAGTAGTCTACCACTCAGGCTGCTGACATCTGAAATATTACTTAGAAACATTAACAAAAGACACAGAAGTTACATTTGCAGTTTCCTCTATTAGACTGCCACACTTAATATTGCATGTGAGCATGGAGCAGCAAGCACAGAACTGTCAGTACTAATTAATATTTTTAGGTAAACATTTTCGATGTAATTGAAAGAGCCCAAGCACGGGTATGCAAGGGGATATATCAACACCTCAGCAAACAGCTTCATTTTCAAAGGTTCTTGCATTGCTGACATTGGAAAGAAGGAAGCAAGCTCAATGTAGCTTAAAAAAAAAAAAATGAAGCTGCTTTTCAAGTTTTCAGATGTGAGGATGGCAGTGCTTTGAGCATGAAATGAGGCCTTCAGAAACAAAGCTAGAGGACATGGACTGGTAGACACCAGTCTACTTGGAGACATGAACATTCTCCCCTCCCTCACTGCTACTATCTCCTATCAGTGCAAAGCATTTGTTTTACTTTTCTGGCTGTTGAACAGACTAGCTGAAGCACTGACGCTTCTGCGCAGCTGCCAGACACAGAATCATAGAAGGGTAAGGTTGGAAGGGACCTCAAAGATCATCTAACTCCAGCCCCCTGCCACAGGCAGGGACACCTCCCACTAGTACAGGTCACTCAAGGCATCATCCAACCTGGCCTTGAACAACTCAAGGGAGGGAACATCCACAGCCTCCCTGGGCAACCTGTGCCAGTGTCTCAGCACCCTCACTGGTAAGAACTTCCTCCAGTCTAAATCTTCCCACTTCCAATTTAAACCCATTGCCCCTTGCCCTGTCATTGCAAGGCCTTGTAAATAATCCCTCTCCAGCCTTCCTGTATTCCTTCAGATATTGGTCTCCTCAAAGCCTTCTCTCCAGGCTGAAGAGCCACAACTTTCTCAGCCTGTCCTCATAGCAGAGCTGCTCCAGCCCTCTGATCATCTTGATGGCCCTCCTCCTCCGCTCCAGCACTTCAATGTCCTTCCTGTGCTGAGGGCTCCAGAACTGCACACAGGACTCCAGGTGGGGTCTGAAGGGAGCAGAGTAAAGGGGCAGAATCACCTCCCTTGCCCTGCTGGCCACACTTCTCTTGATCCAGCCCAGGACTCGGTTGGCTGTCTGGGCTGCACGCACACACTGCAGGCTCATGTTGAGCTTTCCATCAAACTAGACCCCCAAGTCCTTTTCCTCAGGGCTGCTCTCCAGCCATTCACCGCCCAGCCTGTATTTGTGCTTGGGATTGTGCCTACCCAAGTGCAGGACCTTACAATTCAGAGCTCTTTTAGAAGATTTAGATCTAATTGTGATTATGTGATGAGTAATATAAAATAATAATTTATAGTGTAAGAACTGGAAAATTCAAAAACCACTCAAAATACCCTTTACAACAAAAAATATTTTTTTCTTTAATATTTCTGCATGTTCCCTCATGGAAGGCAGAGGGCTCTAGTCTCTACCAGCAAGAGCATTAAGTGCAGTAAAAGCCACATAGCTGATAGCAGTGACGGAATTGAGGTCTGGCCTATGACTGAAGCTGAAGCTTATAGAATAGCTGGTTTAGAATACTTTAAAACAGAAGGTACTTTATCCTGCATCTTTAGCACTTGAGTACAAGCACCATTTAGAATCAGATTTTAGCATATTCGGTAGGAGCAGAGATGGTCTCAAATACCACTTACAATTAGAGACCAGAAAGAGGACAGGTTTGGCATTTTCAAAAAATTACAAAGATTATCATACAGAAAAAGCTATTACTTATTAATTTGGATACTTCCCCATAAACAAGCAACATAAAATCCTTAATGTCTTCCTATCAAGGCAGACACATAAGATTCCCAGAAATCAAAAAAGTTAACTCAAACCCTGAAGACCATGAATCACGTTAGCAAAGTTATCACTGCATTATACAAAGTCTTTTGCAGCAGTACAGGTTTAAGATATCAACCCATGCTGAGTTGCCCATTTCAGCTCACAGATCACCTTCTGCTCTGTCTGCTGCCTTGATTGCAGAAGCACACCTACTTGTGGAGCCGTTCTGTGAAAGATTAAAAGTGATCTTCCTCTTTCAGCAGTCTAAAGTCGCTTTAGTTCCCTGACCCATTTCACAGAGCAGTGCCACCTGTATTTGCATCAACACAACATCTTAAGGCTCTAGTTTTGTAAAAATTCAGATCTAGCAGTTATCCAGCACTGCCCTCCTCATGTGTTTGCTCATCACGTGCTAGTGGAAGCATTTGTACAGCTACACTGAAAATTCTGGGTTTAAGCATCTTGTTTTCCACTTGGTTAATTTTAATCCATACCAGCACCCCAGTCTGCCTCAGAACACAGCACCACAAGCACTTTTACCATCTGCTAGGAGTACAGAGTCTATTTAAAAAAATAAAAATACTGAAACTACCTCCCCAGTGGCAGTATGCCTTACAGAGGTGAAAGGATATCTGAAACTTGGTTTACTAATCTGCAACTCTAGAGCTATAGACAGGTTGTAAATTCTTGAGGAACAGTTGTGAGTTCTCAGAGAACACCCACTTGAGCAACAGCAGAACTACAGAGTACCTGAACGATTCCAAATCACAATAGGACAGGGAGCATTACGATAGTATTTGCATTTATCACATCCGGGTTAGAATTCACCTGTCTTTGAAGACCTGAATGTTGCTTGGAAGCACCAAGTATTGAGACTTGATGCTATTCAAACACATATCTTGGATGAAACAGGATCTACTTCAGCATGTCATGTGAGGACAAGTGCTGCTGTACATAGCTATAAGACACACTTGCAGCAAATGGACCTGCATCTCTAAGTCATTCAGTATAATTATTAGCTCATTAAAAGCCTATTTCACTACTTTTCTCATAGTGCAATTCTGTCCTGTGCTCATAAGAATGTAATAAGACCTAAAACTAGATAGTCATTTACTGCATTCCCTAATCTGAAAAATAATTCAGTTAGGCAAAAAAATATGGCTGAACATTCTAAAGGCTTATTTTCACAATGTTAGCATAAATTTTTATTCTCTCTTGACAAATGTGACCGCAGTTTAAATCCTGACACATAGCAAACTACAAATTTGATTGCTTTCATTAACAGATTACTATTTTCACAGAAAGCATCAAGGCTGTAATAAGAGGGCTCCTGAGATAAATGTGACTAAGCAGCAGGAGTTAATTAAGTAGGACAATGAGTAAGCATTTATGGGTGTGATAGGAGACTCAGCTGATTTAATTGCTAGTCTAATTATCAATTACAGAATCAAGAAATGGCATCTAAGTGAAATACTCTATTTGCTGATAGTTTAATGATTTTAGAGGCCTAGAAGAGCAGCATTAATAAGGAGGGGGATTTTTTCTCCTCTTACTCAAATAGAGGTTCTCAGTACTATGATGACTAATACATGCATATGTGGTCTTCTCATATGCAAATACTTAAGGCCTTTAGATCCTTTGCCCTATTAAAAAGAAATAATAAAAAGCTGGCAATTAGGTATTCAAATGCACTACCTATAAACCATTCAGCTTAGGTCAAACCCTTTCTGCATTTATTTTTTAATAACTGTCCAATACTGTGGAAAAATCACAATAACCATTTACAATGTGTTTGTACAAGCCAGTTTCCAGACAAGGAAAAAGGGGTCAGGGAACTATTTAAAGCCACAAGGGCAGAGAGCCAGCTGGCTACATTACTTGTTGCAACGTTTCATAAAGCAACTGCAAGAAAATGAAGTTACAAAAAATTTGATAGAGAGCCAAAAATATTAATACATAGGAACACAGTGAACTTTTTACAAGCTGTAAATATTTTTAGTGTTTTCATATGTAACCTATAAAGTATGTTGAGGTCTTTCTCAGACATCCACCAGGGAAAAAAAGAATCATAGAATCAATCAGGTTGGAAGAGACCTCCAATATCATCCAGTCCAAACTATCACCCAGCCCTAGCCAATCAACTAGATCATGGCACTAAGTGCCCCATCCAGTCTTTCCCTGAACACCTCCAGGGATGGTGACTCCACCACCTCCCTGGGAAGCCCATTCCAATGCCAGTCACTATCTCTGTGAAGAACTTCCTCCTAATATCCAGCACCTCCCCCAGCATAACTTGAGACTGTGTCCTCTTGTTGTGTTGCTGGTTGCCTCAGAGAAGAGACCAACCCCCCCTGGCTACAACCTCCTTTCAGGTAGTTGTAGACAGCAATGAGGTCACCTCTGAGCCTCCTCTTACCCAGGCTGCACACCCCCAGCTCCCTCAGCCTCTCCTCACAGGGCTGTGCTCCAGGCCCCTCACCAGCCTTGGTGCCCTNGTCGGCCTGTTGCACTGCTTGGGGTTGTTGTGGCCAAAGTGTAGAACCCTGCACTTAGCCTTGTTAAATCTCATCCCATTGGCCTCTGGCCACCCATCCAGCCTGTCCAGGGCCCTCCTACCCTCCAACAGATCCACACCTCCTCCTAACTTGGTGTCATCTGCAAGCTTACTGATGATGGACTCAATTCCCTGGTCCAGATCATCAAGAAATATATTGAACAGGATTGGGCCCAGCACTGATCCCCGGAGGACACCACTGGTGACAGCTGCCAACTGGATGTGGCACCATTCACCACCGCTCTCTGGGCCTGGCCCTCCAGCCAGTTCTTGACCCATTTTAGAATGAATCTGTCCAAGCCACAAGATGCCAGCTTTGCCAGGAGCTTGTTGTGGCAAAAGCTGTCAAAGACTTTGATGAAGTCCAGGTAGACTAAATCCACAGCCTGTCCTGCATTCACCAGAGGGGTAACGTGATCGTAAAAGGAGACCAGGTTGGTCAGAGATCAGAAAGACACTGTATGTGACAAACCAATGTTATTTCCCATTACAATTGCCAACAGAACATTTTGGTGTACGTCAAGAAGACCTGGGAACTGGAGCTGGCAGGTTAAAACTCCAGGCAGCAAAAGCAAACACCCATCATAGCATGCTGGGGCTCAGCTTTGAACACATGAACAAGCTAATACCTACCAGAATTAAAAAACAAACACTAAACCTCACAAAACCAAACAAAAGACAAACCAACAACAAAAATCAACCCACAAACCACAACAGTGTCCATCAAACATTTTTCAGATCCATTACAAACAAGGGAAGGTACTTCAAGGTTCTGGCTGCTGAACAACTCCCTTGTCCAGGTTTGAATGAGACTCTTTAACAAGTCAGTATCCAAAAAGGTCACCAACTACTTGCTCTCTGCTACGAGGAATCTGGTTCACTAATCAGTTCTAGTTTAGACAACACCTCTTCCTCTGAAATACGGCTCATTCCTGAAGCAAGGTAACAGCTTTTCATCGGTTTAACCCAAACATGTTTTCCTACTGAATAATGTTTTTATAAACTAACACTCCACAAAACACGCCCCGATACTGGCAATATGAAGCGCAATTCCCTTTGTTTCCTGAGGGAGCTAACATACCAGAGTGGGCACTTTTAGTGTTGCACCTGAGAGATGTCTTTCCGGTGTCACCTCAGCAGGGTCACTAGCCGCGCGGGAGCAGATAGGACGAGGAAGCGAAGAGAGTTCTTCGCCTCAGCGTGCGCGCGCCGCCCTTCCCGCCCTTTTGTAACCGCCGCTCCTCTGCCTCCGGCCCGCAGCGCCCCGGCCCGGCCCGGCCCCGCCGCGGGACATGGCGCAGCAGCGCACCAACCCGGCACAGCCCTGCAACTTTGCAGCACGGGACATCTGCTGGTAACGAACCTCCCCTGTTGCTGCTTTCTGGCGGGTCCCTCCTCTGTCCTGCCCAAGGCAGCCTCGCCGGCAGCTCAGCACCCGCACTCGGGTAGGCAAGGCTGACCGGTTTGTTCCTAGAGTCACAGAACGGTTTAGGTTGGAAAGGACCTTGAAGGTCGTGTCGTTTCAACCTGCCTGCCGTGGGCAGGAACACCTTCCACTAGACCGGGTTGCTCAAGGCCTTATCCAACCTGGCATTGAACACCTTCAGGAAGGGGACATTCACAGCGTCCCTTGGCAACCTGTTCCAGTGCCTCATCACCCTCAGTATAAAGAATTTCTAATTAATAGCTAGTCTAAATCTGCGCTCCTCAAGCTTAAATACACTCCCTTTCAACCTATCACTATAAGCCCTTGTTAAAAATCCCTTCCCAGCTTTCATATAGGCTCCCTTCAGGTACTGGAAGGCCACCATAAGGTCTCCCCAGAGCTGAACAGCCCCCGGCTCTCAGCCTGTTACTGTACCATGGGGGACGTGCTCCAGTCCTCTGATAATCTTTGTGGTCCTCCTCCACACCTGCTTCAGCAGCTCCATGTCCCTCTTACAGTGGGGCCCCTAGAAATGGACACAGTACTGCAGATGGGGGTCTCACAAGAGCCAAAAGAGGGGCAGAATCACTTCTGTTATTGTGCTGGTCACACTTCATTTGATACAGTCCGGGGCACAGCTGCCTTCTGGGCTACCAGCACCCATTGCCAGATCATGGTGAATTTTTCATCAACTGACACCCCAAAGTCCTTTTCCTCAACACTGCTCTCAAGCCACTCCTCACTCAGCCTGTATTCGTGCTTGGGATTGCCCCGACCCAGGTGTAGCACTTTACACTTGGCCTTGTTGAACAGGCTCTCAAACCTGTTCAGATCCCTGTGGATGGTGTCCCTTCCCTCCAGCATGTCAACCAGCCCTACATCTTGTCATTTGTAAACTTGCTACAGGTGAACTCAATCCTGCTGCACATATCACTGACATTTGCTTCATTTGTCTTTGCAAACACAGGTGCTCATTCAGAAGCACCTGCAGGGAGCCTGAGGTTTTTAGTAGCCTTGGGAAGCTAAACAGTGACTGCCAGGCCCAAACCAGCCAGTGCTGCCCATCTGTACCAGCATTTCCCTCCATCTTCCCACAAGTGAGGAGGGCTGGAGCAGAACAGGAGACAAAAGCTTCTTCAGTCAATAGTAAATAAAAAGGTCACAGAAATTATTGTTTGGGACTCTGAGCAACCTACTCTAGTTGCAGATATCCTTGCTCATTGCAGTGGTGTTGAACTAGATGACCTTGAAAAGTCCTTTTGAACCCAAACCATTCTATGATTCCATGAACATATATATGAAAGCACACTGGAGCTTACTTTTCATTAAAAAATGTGTCAGCAAATTTTACATCCTCCAATTCCTAACATATAAATATAATTTGCAAGGAAGTGCACTCACTGTTACAATTTCCAACCTATGAAAATATTTTCTCATTACCTCCAAGCCAGCCAATTGTTAATTCATTTGTAAACTGGCTATTTTGAGGTAAAGGTCTAAAGAGTCATACTAAAGTTTGGTGCTTTGTGATGTTAGTAGTTAGGTTTGTGTTGTTTGGGGTTTTTTTAGTGAAAGCTTTAATATTAAATATTTCTCTGTTGATTTCAGGAAAAGATACGTTGAAAGTGAACTAGAAGCTGCAAAAAGATGGTCTCAAAAATGGGGATTCTTGATAAGACCTCCCGAGGAGGTAAAATTGAATGGTATATAAACAACACAGGAAATGTGCACCAATTTATCTGGACACAAAATTGAGTGTACAGAAGACTTTACAAGAGTACTGAGTATACTTTACTAAGCGAGGTTCTGGCATAACAAATGCACTACTTTTAAGATGGGTTTAAAGTTTCCGTTTTTCCCTGAATAAAATCCAACAACTGGTAATGCATATGCTATCCATATTCTGATATATTTCTCTTGAGAAATATGACTCCCAGCAGTGTTAACAAGTAGTAGATGCACACTGACAGGAAAATATTTCCCCTTTGTCTATCCATATGGTAGTTTAAAAATCTTGGGGAAGAGGTTGTAGCTGATTAAATTTTTAGTGGGGGAATTTACAACAAATGAAAATACTTGCAGTGATGCCTATTCTCAATGATGTTTAGATATTAAAATAGAGTAGCACACAGTGTTACATTTGGAATCTTGGTGGTTTGTTGCTAAAGAACCGGACTGGTGCAGCCCCTGAGTAGTTTATAAATGCATTTCCTGTGGTTCTATAGAAGTACTTAATCTCTTCTAGGGTGTTTTGAAAATTCCTGTAGACATCAAAGTTACCACCTTTAAAAACTTTGGTCCTCCAGGCTTCAGCATCCATCTCTGATAAATATGGTCTGTTATGCATACCATCTACAGCTGAGAAGTTGACAAATATTGCTACTGTTGGTAAACATAAGTATTTAGCATTTATATGTATTTCTAGCCCTTTTTGGACCAGTGATGTAGTTGAGTTGGAATCACTGAGCAATATTTAGCCTTTCACCTGAAATTTACAAATAAATCACTTTCTGAAACAAACCATTACAATAATTTCCAAACCACTATGAGAAGTAGTCCTGTTTTACAGGGAAAGGATAGGGAGTTGAGATACAATGAGGGGAAGGGTGGAGATGTCAGATATTACAGCATATTCCAAAAGATAGAGTCATTTTTTTTTAATATTGATGTTTTGGTTTTAGTTGATTGGCGATGAAAAGAAAGAAAATACAAAGACCAAGATACAGCTTCCAGAGCATCTGCAGGTTCGACCTGTGACACCTGTGGAAAAATACATTAAGGTTAGAAAATTAGGTTCTGAAGTTGCAATGCAGCAATATCTGTTTTAAGGAACCACACACAAGCCCTAAAACTCACTTGTCTAGTAGAGGTGGGCCTTTAACTAAAGGTCAAAGTAAATTGTGTTTGCAACCTGAGCAATGCTTTAAATGGATTCAGGACAAGGAATTGCCCTTTGGATATGGTTGTTAGTTCACAGAGCTTTCACTGTATGCAATCATCTTTCTGTAAAACACCTTGCCCGTGCACTCCTCTATGACATCTAGCAACAGAAGAGTCAACTGTGCAGCTTGGTACAGCAGTGCTCACAAAACCATTACTGACTGTTGACCATTCATTGCTCAGATGTACATATACCTGCCTTACTTCAAGGCTTATCACAACCTTAACTTTCAGTTAAGATGCAGTCATTTTTTAAGCTGTATTTCAGTCATCCTTTTTTCAGAGACAGTGTCACTGTCCTACTGTCCTCTTCAGCAGCACAAATTATTAACAGTTCTAATATGCCAATTCATAACCTTTGATTTCGTATGACTTATACTCATGTATGCAGAGTCTAAAAGTTGTCAAACATCTGGAAATGAGAGTGGAATATGAATGGTGGCTTGATTTATAAATATACAGTGTCAGAATCACCAAAGAACAGGATACAGGTAGCTAGATCAGTGACACTGGGAGAGGAATATATGCATAAAAGGAGAAACAGAATATGCCAACAAAAAGGAAGGTTAGTCCACTTAGAGAAGATTAAGGAAACAAGAGATTGGAAATTCTTACTTGCTGAACTAAGCTTTCTTTCAAAGGATTCTAAGGGTAGAGAGATAAAGGGAGGAAGTAGTAAAAGCTTTTACTGAGATTAAATTGAAACAAAAATTAAGAGCTAGTGCAGACTGTGGCAGAGAAATGAAATTGCCGTGTTTCTGCCATTAGGTCTTCCTGTTCTTCTGTTTTGTCTCAAGCCTCCAATTTCAGTCAAGTTCACCTCTGCTTCAGCACAGCCAGGGTGTATGTGTGTTAACAAATCAGGCAGTTATCTGCTGCTAAAGCAGTATGCATAGCCTGCTGCATACTGAAACAGGGATCACAATTTCACTTCAGAATTTTTATTTGCTAAGGGAGATGAGGGTTAGCTGTGACTTAGGTCACCTTTCACATATTTAGAGTGAAGTTTCTTAAGTCCTTATTCAGAGCTATGCATCTTCTTGCACATTTATGTTCATGTAACAATCATCATCTGTTCTTCTCTCTAAGTTAGATTAACAATTGCTTCTTCATAACCCCTTCATAAGTGGGACATGATTCCTTCATTATCCTGCTCAGTGGGTGGCACTTTTGGCCATAAATGTATCTTTTCAGAGGAACTGCTCCACCTAAATATGATAAACATTTTCTAATCTTGGCAAAAGAACAAAGTGAAGCAACTCTGGCAAGAGAACTGAAACATTGTTCTCTTGCTGTGTATTTCTCTACTAAGTCCCCAGATGCTAAAATGATATAACGTGCCCAACTGAAATGATTCAGCCAAAGTAAGCACAGTGAAAAGAGACTGTTGGCTTTTGTTTTGTTTCCTTTTTGGCTAGATTAGTTGCAGATTAACTTGATGCTTACCCATCTTTTAAAGTAGAAAGAAGGTGCAACTAGTAAGTAGTTCTCAATTCAAAAGCCAACTCAGTCAATAGTATCTTTAGCATTTGGCCACAAAGTTACTATTCTGTAGCTGCATTGCTACCAAATACATTACAGCAAGTATAAAATGTGATTTCTCCTGTTCAGAGCAGTTAACTAATTTTGAAGATTATTATTATTCAATAAGGAAAAAAAGCTAAAGCTGGAGACAAAATTCTTCTAATGTAAAGCCTCAGAAAAGTGTTGAGCAAAACACACAATTTAGTAACTTTGCTTTTTTATTTCCTGTTATACATACCAATGTAGATGCTAAAAGGCTTCTGTT
>VWYK01085719.1:0-10872 GCA_013399775.1 Semnornis frantzii | reverse complement strand
TTTTTAAAAAAAAAAAAAAAAAAAAAAAAAAAAAAGAAGTTTTCCTTAAAATTTCTAGCCAGCAGATTTGCATATTTAAAATTAAGGAACCTTCCAATACCTACCTCTTACACTCACTGCAAATGACTCCAAAAATACAAATTTCAAATGTTTCCCTACTGACAGACAGTCAGGTCGAGCCCTCCCCTCTTTCCCACCAGAATAGCCATTTGGACTGAACCTGTCAGTGCTGGGCACTTGCCTACAGCAATGTTTCCCGAGGAAGTTTAAGCAAAAATCAGCTCAGTTTTCTGACGGATTAGGGGAATATATGCTGCAGGCAAGAACTCTCGAGCCAGAAGACACTGCAGAATAGGGGAGTTATGAGAAGACAGTTATGAAGCCAGATGAATATAAAAGAAACTCACTGATAAAACCACCCTAAACCAGACTGCCTTGTGGCAGAGATTCTGCTCTCCCACAACTGGGGTTGTTCACTCTGGAGAAAAGGAGGCTCAGGGGACACTTTCTTGCTCTCTACAACTCCCTGAAAGGAGATTGGAGATGGGTGTTTGTCTTATCTCCCATCTAACAAGTGAAAGAACAAGAAAGTACAAAAATAGATAAAAGCCCAACTCCATACCAATGGAGTCAGTAAAAAGTATTCAGCATTATGCATTTTTTAGTGATTTAGTTATTTCCAGGCAGTATTTTAAATGGTGGTGGGGAAAATAGTGATTAAGTAGTAAAAATAAACAACCATTTTATCAAACATTCATCTGTGTCATATGCTCATCTGTAGCATTAGCTTCAGTATCTCCTCAATGAGAATCCATCTTCTACAAACTAAGAGACAAATTTACAAACAGACAGATTATGACATGTCTCTTTCACAATTACATTCACCATTGGCAATTTTAATGATATATTGTGTGGATGGTCAATTTGAATACCAAAGTCCAGCAAAATCCTGCTAATTAAAAAAAAAAAAAATCAAATCACATTGATATGCAGAAACTGTCCCAATTCTATAACACCCAAACCCCACACAGACTAAATCTTCACTGCCTGTTTCATTCCCTGATTATCTTTTAGTGGAACTGCCCTTTTCACTCCTGTTTTAATTCTCATGCTATGTGAATTTCAACCCTTGAAGAGAAATCTATATGAGAAAATGAGTCCTCTGTTTAATATTTAGTGCACTATTCTAAGTGCTTTATGGTGAATTGTATCTTTGAAGGAGCATCTTGAGGAATTCATGGTAGACTCCCCTTCAGTCACAAAGGTCTCAATAGAAATATTCAATAGCTTTTACAAGGTTCCTTGAGCTTCTGGAAGTAAACTTTTTACTGGATCAAATCCCTGGCCAGTTGCTGCATAGGAGAAATAAATCAATACAACACTATCTCAGCTGTTGGAAAAATTACTCAAAGTCTCAACTCTTAATTTGGCTACTTTTTACTCCATTAAAACTTGGATTATGCTGGGTCTCAGTATTTAATTTTGCCTTTCATACTAATGCCCTTGTAAGGTGCCTTCCCAACAGAAAATATATTAATAGTACCTATGAAATTTAACACTCAATGCAGAAGTGGTGAATAGAACAGGTTAAAATCATGGTGATGCAAGGGTTGTTTTTTTTTTATCATTTCGTAAACCTGTCCAATAGGTTGGATATTAGAAAATTTTCTTCACTGAAAGGGTTGTGAAACCCTGGAACAGGTTGCCCAGGGAAATAGTTGAATCATCATCCCTGGAGAAAATGAACAGCTGTGTACATGTGGCGCTGAGTGACACCGTTCAGTGGTGACCTGACAGTGCTGGGTTAATGGTTGGAATTGATGATCTTAAAGGGTTTTTTTTTTCCCCCACCCTAAATGACTTCATGATTCCACGTTAAGGAGGTAGCACAGGGCCCACATGGAAGTAGTTCCCTTATAAAGGTTAGACACAGGGATAATTATTAATAAATATGGTAACACTAAGTGAAAATAAATAGACATAAATCCCTAAGATAACATCAGAATAGCAAGAGCAGGTGACTAAATGATGAGAATAGTAATCACCTTCCTTTCCTATCCACGTTAATTAATTTACATTCTTCCTCATCTTATCTCTGACAGTAAGATGCTTGGTATTAAAAAATGAGTCTTAATGTCTTGGTACCAGTGACAATGCTTTATGATTTTCAGGTTGAAATCCAAAATTTAATAGAGATTGCTTGAAGCATATTAAGCTAATTTTCAAGTGATTAAGACTTATCTGGATCCCCTTCTTCAAAGATGGGGCATACACTAATGCCATGTCATCCAATTAACATGATCCAGAAGGAGACAGTCTGATTTTCTTTAATGCCTGTGTCACCTGGTCTGCTTAAGCATACGAGTTAAGATGCTTGACAAATGCTGGAAGGATTTGAGCTTTAAGATTAGACTAGGTAATAAAAAGGTAAACAGAAAGGGTGTCCACTAGAATGAGAAAGGGTGAGGTTGACTAGAAGGAGAAGGTTTTCCTTTGAGACAGAAAACAGAGGGACAGGCTGCCCATAATCTGTGCAAGATCCATCCTTTGAGATTGCAAGAGATTAAATGGATAAAGTCCTCATCAACCTGGTCCTGAAACTGAATTATTCTGCTTCAGTGCTCTTACAAGTAACCAACATATCCAATCATTAGCATTTAATAGTCTTCAAATGATTCACATTAGCAACACGTGACCATGCTGGAAAAGAAGAAAACCCATCCACATCTCTGAGCTTGTTGCTAGATACCCTCCCACAGCCCATATGCTTTGAACCAAATGGTTATGACTCCTCAAACTCTGTTGTCAATCCCTTACACAGCAACAAAATTAGAAAAAGTTCTCTCTACTGCCAGCACACAAAAAATAAACTCATTAACATATATTCTCAAAACCACTAAGAAACAATGGAGCTAAAACCAAAACATCCAACACACCAATCCCTAAATGAGAGATCACGGCAACATAGAATCATAAAGTGCCAGGTTGGAAGGGACCTCAGGGATTCACAGACTGCATCGAGTTGGAGGAGACTCTCAGAGGTCATCTTGTTCAACCCCCTGCAGTCAGCAGGGACACCTCCAATTAGATGAGGCTGCCCAGGGTCACATCAAGTCTGATCTTGAATGCCTCCATGGACAGGGCCTCAACTGCATTCCTGGGCAACATGTTCCAGTATTTTATCACTCTCATTGTGAAGGACTTCCACCTTATGTTCAACCTAAGTCCACCCTGCTCCAGTTTCAAACCATTGTCCTTCATCCTATCGTTATAAGCTCTTCTAAACAGTCCCTCCCCAGCCCTCCTGTAGATCACCTTCAGATATCGGAATGTAGTTGTAAAGTCTCTGCAGTCTTCTCCAGGATCATCTGGTCCAGCCTTTCATGGCAAAATAGGATTAGCCAAAAGAAGAAGCCTGAACAAGTCAGCCACCCTGCATGCAGACTTGAATGAAGTGGACAATTTGACTCTACATCAGCCCCTCGATGATAGGATGGGTCCTGCGTACATAGTCACAGCCTCTGCTGAAAGCCCTCGATTTCACCCACAGACATTACGCCACGCGCCCCAAAGCACCTCGGAGATGTTCTGAAGGCCTGCAAACATAGCTGGGGCCCAAACAAACCCTATGTTGATCAGTGCTAACTGCACCATGTGTGCTTAATTAGTAAGTCAGGCAGTTCTTCACTCCTCTCCCCTAGGACTTCATGCACCAAGCTCACAGTCCTTTGCTGACTAGCAGCTATTCAGCACATGTTGTTTCTCTTTCTTTCCCGACCATGACTCAAGCTCCACACAGAAAATAGTTTTTTTGTTCCCAGTTTGTCCCGGGGCACTCCCGACGACGCAAGTCTTTGTTGTTTTCCAAACACAATTAACTCGGTTTCACAAACACAAAAAAAAAAAAAAAAAAAAGAGGCTGGGGGAACACAAAGCCCAAAGCAAAACAAACAGAGAAGCCCCACAGAGATTCTGCGGACTTGGATTCCAAAATTAAGTCGTGTGTAGCTTTCAAGGTAGCATTCAACTGTCACCCTCTACCTTTCTGTGACACTTTGCCTCATCTACTAGAAACTCAACTGCAGCACATCAGTGGTTCTTCCTAGGGACAGATCCTCATTCATATTTCAACCTGGTTTCTCAGTTCAGAGCACATCCATGCTGTGCAATAAATAACAGCAATATCTGGCAAACAGGAAAGGAAGGAAGAGCAACAAACAACAAAACAACAAACAAACAAAACACAACAAAAAAACAATCAGTAAAAACACACCATCTAATTTTGGGTTGACTTTGCACTTTTATCCATCCCTAACAGAAACTAAAGTTACAGAACATACAAGTTCAGGATCCTCAACTCTAGGGCTCAGTTAAGCACCAACTAATAGAAGTCAGAGCTGCAACTGCAAAAAGCTTTTGATCCAGCCTGGACTTGACCTAGCTCACTGTGAGGGAACTGCAGAGATTCTAATTTACAAAGTTCTTGTCTTTGCTTAACGAGCACAAAACCAAAATTCTCAAAAGGTTTGTTATGTGATTGTTATTTGACCAAGTTTTCATGGGAATGACATCTGTGCCAAAACTCATACACAGACAACTGCCCTAAAACAAAGTTTATCTGCTACACCTTCTAAATACATAGCTGCTTTAGGGAGAAAACACAGAAAAAGACAAAATATTTATCATAGACAATATTTTCCTGCTTACAACTGTTCATAAAACCACCTAAGTATTTGTAATGGAGTTTCATGCTCAGGAAGAATTTGGTAGGCATCAAACATGGAAAAACTCGAACCTAAAATTCCCAGTTTGGTAATATTGTGAATCTTTAGTGCGTCCTAATAAGATGCGTCAGAGAAATATTTGTGATATTAGCATTCTGTAATATTTACATTGGTCTCTTTTTTATGTAAAGGCTTAAACACAATTTGCAGTCTATTGAAAAATACTATTTCATTTAAGGAAAAGCACTTCTGAAGCCAGTAATTATAATCTCTATCATACCAGAAGAACATAGAGTCCTCACTAATTAAATTTAGGGAATGATCATGGGGATGTTTAAAGCAGAGACAAATGCAGACAAAGTTTAAAAGTGAAAAGAGCCAAGTAGCATTTCAAGAAAAGGTCGTTTTGAGGGGAATCCTATAAATAGTTAGGATACAAAAATAGCACTAAGCACAACCAAATTGGCAGAGCTGTGACAGGTGACGAAATGAAGTTCATGAAGGCAAGAACTGGAAAGATCTGCAGCGCTGCAACACAGAGACGTCATACAAACAGGCAGCAATTGCTGAATTTAGAATCACAGGATGGTTTGGGTTGGAAAAGACTTTCAAGATCATCTAGTTCCAAATCCCCTGTCATGGGCAGGGACACCACCTCCTAAGACCAGGTTGCTGAAGGCCCCATCCAACCTGGCTTTGAGCATTAACAGGCTTGAAGCCTCCACAACTTCGCTAAGCAACCTGGGCCAGTGCCTCACCATGCTCATGGGGAAAAATTCCTTCCTCGTATCTCATCCAAATCCATTCTCTTAAAGTTTGAAGCCATAACCCCTTGTCTATCACTATGTTCATTGCTGAACAGTCCCTCTCCCAGTATCTTTCAAAAACTGGAATGCTGGTGTAAGATCTCCCCAGAGCCTTCTCTTCTCCAGGCTGAACAATGCCAACTCTCTCAGCCCGGCCTTACAACAGAGGGATTGCAGCCCTCCTAACACTGTGTTGTCCTTCTCTGGCCCTGCTCCAACAGGTCCACATCTCTCTCTCTCTCCTATGCTCAAGACTACAGAGCTGGCCCCAGCACTGCAGGTGTGGTCTCAGCAGAGCAGAGGGGCACAATCCCCTCCCTCCACCTGCTGCCCATGCTGCTGGAGATCAGCCCAGAACATAGTTTGGTCTGGGCTGCGAGTGCATATTGCCAGCTCACATCCAGCTGCTCACCCACCAGCATCCCCAGTATAAAAGTGTTCCGTGTTTTCTGTGAAGTTAAACACACAAAAAAACCTCAAAGTCAGCTATAGCTGATTTTTTAAAAAAAGTGAAAGTGACAGACCAGGAAGAGCTTTGTCTTATCAGTGCAGCACAAATATGTACATGCTAAGTTTGCAAGCAAAGCCTTAACTTAGAGAAGCTGTTCAGTTACAAAAACCTACCAAACCAAACACATTTTAGTGTTTCTCACTGTAAATTTTGCAGAATCATTGATTATTCTCTAGCAATATGGATTTCAGTTATCTTCTTCACACTCCCCAGAAGCAGAATATTTTATTTTAATGTAAACAGCTGAAAGACAGCCTGAACTCTGTTGCAAAAGGGTTTATGCAGCAGAAAATAACATGAGTTTTGTCACTTGGACTAGAACTAAGTTGGTTTTTTTTTTTTCTCTTGAGGTCTTTAATAGAAATTGATTATCTGTTCAAGTTTCTTTTAAAACAGCTTATCTTTTATATCAATATCAAGTAGCTTTTAAGAGAACTTCCCTGCAAGACTAGCATTTTGAAAAGTCAAAATGAGCTCTGCCAATGCCAGAGCTGAAAGGCCTTTTAATTTTCCTTCTAAATTTATACCAAGAAACAAATCAACTATAATTTGTGCCAAATTCTGCACACATTTCCATGCCACTTTAGATGAGCTCTCAGAGAAGAATCTGTTTCATGCCAAGATTCTCTCACTGTGTTACTTAAAGTGTTTCTGTGGTGATGCATTCTCAAACAACCAACGGCTTTTTGCTAGCTTAAGTGCCAACAAGAGCATGTTATCAAGTTGAAGTTGGCATTTTTCTTGCATTAACAAGGATAGGTATTAATCAGTAGGCTTGCGGTGCGCTTCTGCAATAACAGGATACCCAACAGCTGCCTCCAGCACCTTCAGGTCTTCATAGGTACAGATCTAGCATATGTCTGAAATATTAACAATCAACTTTGATTTGGAATGTCTTTTTATTCCTCAACCACCTGGATGTGGGGAAAATGTTTTCCCCACAGAGATGAGGGGGAAAATTGTATTTCTAGTTTTCAGTCACTTTATCATAGCACCTCTGCTCAAGCCCTCTCTAAACAAGAGGGACAATTTGCACAGTCTCATTCCCATTTCTCTTTTGCAATGCCTTTTTTTTTTTTAAACCACTTCCTTCTTAACCTTTCATTTTTGATACAAGAAACATAGATATCTATTCAAATATTAACTTTGTATTTGAATTCCATTAATTTGGCATTCTGTATTGGTGTCAGATGACTTCGTTGAAATCTATCAGTGTAACTATAGAATCATAAAATTGTTTTGGTTGGAAAACACTTCTAAGATCTAGCCTTTGTAACAGTAACTAATTGTTGGGTTTTCTTCCCATTTTTAGTGTGGAATTGGATTTTAAACAGCAAGAAGATAAACTACAGCCAGTTTTGAGAAAACTTCATCCCATTGAGGAAACTCAGGTTGCACCTTTGCCTTATTCCCAGGAGAGCTACTCCTCCACTCCCAAGCAAAAATCCAAAACTGAATCAAAAAAGCATGGAAGATGGAAACTCTGGTTCCTTTAACCCAAGTCCATTATTTGTGGAGTCCAAGGCCTTGTCTGAAAATATCTTTGGAATTCTGTCAATCACCTATGATGGGATCTTGGTAGACTGATGAGCGTTGTGGGCCAGTGTAGCGCTGACCATTCTGGTGGCATTCAGTTCTCACCGTACGTACCAAAAAGGCCTTTGTACCTATGAACTAGTGTCTAGAAGCAAGGCGTTAGCCAAGGTCTTGCCGACTTTTATTTGCAGTTCACCAATGTGGGATGTAAAACCTGAATTGAAATTTGTACAGAGATGGAAAGTAAAACTTATTTTCCCCCCCTTAGAGTTGAAAGAGTCACGTTCTAACCTGTTAAATTGTAGGCTGTCATCCTGTACACAGCTAAGTATCACTCTTCCTTTAAAGCCTTTTGGTTTATTGTCTTTAAACAACAACGAGGGGAAAAAAAGCAAAGCAAGCCTTATGTTTGCAGTGGTTTTCAGTTTTACAGATCCATGTTGATCGGGGAGTGCAGTTTTCAGCACATATATCCTGGACAAAGCACAATTTTTCATGTGGTCCAAGACCATGAATAATCTCCAAGATGTGACTCTATGTATATTTGCCTTCATGCGATGCAGACTTCAACCAACCTACCACATCTCGACAATGCACCTTCATTTCTAATTTACAAATGTCCTCATCACCAGACAAACGAATTGGCTGCTTACCTCCCAGCAAGCGAGCAGCCAGAAACCTCCTGAAGTCAGGACAAGCCTTTCACCGCAGCAAGTTGGCAGAGTCAAGGCTATGGGACATTCATCTGTCCTAGATCTGACTTTTAGCCTTCCAGTACCCAAAAGATCTAAATATCACATTAAAAAAAAACACACCAACNGCAACACACAAAAAAGAAAAAACTTTGCATCTCTTCCCTGTCCTTTTGGTGATTTTTTTTTTTTTTAAATGACACAACTTTGCTCTTTATTGTAAACTGCACCTTTTTTTCCTTTAATTATTTATTACCATTATTAAACTTGCATCTAGAATAATCACTTATGGAAAGGTCTCTCATACCAGAAGTGGCCAAGAATCTTGGTTTCATTTTCAGGATTTAAGATAATTTGAGTCACCAAGTGTCATGTGACAAATTGGTTTACCAAGACTTGGTTTTGAAATCCCATCAGTAAGATACAGGTTTTTCAGGCTTTAGGTGGAAGCAGCGTAATGACTCACAGAGGAGTTCACGTGAACTAAAAAATGACAAAGTGTTTTTTGTTTGCACTACTTTTCCTCTTAGCTCTGCATCAAATCCAAGAAAACTTGAGGAAAATAACTTAGAAATCTTTCTCCCCAAAGCAAAGTGCAAGAAAAGGAAGAGGAAATGGGAACAGAAATGCAGAAGATGTCTATGTCCAACTCCAAATTAATCTCAACATGCTTTAAATGGGAGAAAAAGTCACCTTTACAGGAAATCATCAATAGGGCTACAAGTTCTTGTACATAAACAAACAACATCCTGAAATTGTTTTCTGAAAGTTGAAGGATTAGAAAAGGTGATCCTGGCTACCAGGAAGGAAGTGCAATTTTTTCACATTAAAAAGAGTGTTTCATGTCTTTTATATTGTTTTTAATCAAAAATATAGAACTGTTTACAAGACAGCCCGCTCAAGACATGTTTTAGCAATCCAAATATTTCCAACCGAGAAAATAGATTTTATTTTTCCTAAAGAGAAAGAAATATCAAATATGGACATCAGAAGAAAAATATACAAGTATTCAGTGTAATTTTAAATACTGCTAATAATGAACTCATCCATGCTTAACAGGCCTAGTGTTTGGCGTTTTTTTGTTCAAGAAAGTCAATCGAGCATCTCTCAATGTCAATTACCAATGGTTAGTGTCACCGAATCAGCAGCTTCTCCCATAAATCTACTCTAAATGTACTCACGTGCAGGGACTGACACAAAACCGAACTGTTTTTATGTGTGGTTCTCTCTTATCACAGAGACCAGGATTCTGTAACCATTGAAAATGACAGAGGAAAACTCACCGGTGAAACATAAAAAAGAGCTAAAAGTAGAAGTTCTCACGGCGTGGTCTGTACATGTCCAGGCTATTTTCTTAACGAAGTTGCAGATTTTTAATTTTTTACATTTTTTTAAGAACTGGAAAAGCTAACGTACATCTAGTCCTGCTTTAAAACTGACATCTCGTGTTCAATCGCTACCATACCAATGTAATTTGTAATAAAATGTTTTTGCCAAGTGTGTAAAAGGCATCATATTGTATTACATTTAGAATCACTCAGGCTCAGGTTAGATAGATACCAAGAGGGGAAAAAAAAAAATATACCACCCACAACCCCAAACCTCTAATTCTTTAGAGTTTTTTAGTTTGATGTAACTGACAAAGCTACTTACACCGGAACGTAGAAGACCTTATAAAATGAGGTTATACTGAAGAAAACACATCTTAACTTTCAGTGTGGCTTTGCTAGATTCACTCTGACAATACCATGCACCTTTCACACACCAATTTGCTATATGCACTTCCTCCCCTTATGCTTAAAATTACTTTTTAGTCAATAAATACTGCAATGATTTTATATTACCTGTTATTTCCTGAGTCCGTATATTTTCCCTTGAGCAACAGCTACATTTCCTGTTTTAGAACTATTAGCAAACACTATATTCCCTGTCTTAGAACTATTAGGAAACACTATTCATGTGGGTATCACTTGTTTTCTTAAAGAAAAACAAAAAGGCACTGTAAAAATAGTTTAAAAATCAGGATAAACTGAAAAAAAAAAATCACTATTAAAACTGAAAAATCCTATCCTCAGTACAAAGTGTTTGCTTTTTTTTCCTTAGGATGCCAAACCACCAGCTATGCCTTCAATTTCACTCTGTGCTTTAAAAAGTATGTCAATCCTCATATTGGATAGCGATACATACTAAATANTGTGCTTTAAAGGTTAATCACTGTTTTCAAGACCAAATAAATTCATTTTTCATTAGCATTTTCCAATCACATATACAGAAATTACATCGCTTCTTTAGCACCTGTATAGGACCACACGATATGTACTACCTCTGGAATTTAACTGGATTGCCAGTAAAAATATTATGGCACTTTGAACAAAATCCTGTTCTACTAGAAAGACACAGACTGCATCAAACAATTTTTAGTATTATTTCCTCATCCATGAACTACGACTCTGGCTAATTAAAATAACTTGAGTGTTACGAATTTGCTGTCAGTTTGTTTAGATGAGTTTGTTTCCATGCTGTTGGTAGAGCACAGTCCAGACCCATTCGTTGCATTGTGATACTACATGGGCTGCATCCAAAGCAGGTCAAGGGAAGTGATT
>VWYK01085713.1:0-11341 GCA_013399775.1 Semnornis frantzii | reverse complement strand
GGGGTGTGAGTAATTCCCAAACCACTACATCATTAAAACAAAAAAAAAAGCTTTGTCACACTTTTATTCTCTGCTAGTGTATGAAGCAAGCAATCTCACTATAGCTGTTTCTAAGGACAAGATTTTTAAATTCTGGATGTTTGTCTCCTCAGTCAATATCAAGTTACTGACAGACATGTTTAAATGCATGATCACAAGCACAGGATGTCACTTAATACACTAGTTTTCCGTTCATCCCTTGCTCTATGCTTCTAGCACTGTGTGAGCACGATTGAAGCCGATCCAACTATTTTTGTAGAAGATATTTTTGCAGTTAAACATTGTTAATATGATGAGTAGACTTGTTGTGCTGTTCCCTTTATATTGTATGAGGTGTAGAAAACAAATCAGGTCTGATATCCAGTTTGGGGTGTTGACTAATCTCAGTGATAACTCAGTAGCATTCAATTTTACAAGCAACCTGTGAGAATGAATCTGAAAATGATGGTCCACTTACCTCATCACTCATCAGTCTCATGCTCTAGCATGAATTTAAGAAGCAGAAATTCTCATGAGCCAAGGCATTTCTAGGTCTCCATAAAGTAAGGCCTCTGTGTCCTCAAAGACAGTCAGCACTGCCATGTCTTTGGTTTTCTCTTTTGGAAATAACTATGTCTTCATTATGTATGAATAGTTTATATATGAACTACTGATGATGTGATTATATCACTCCATATGTCAATAAAGAGAATTACCTTAGGATGAATCCTGGAGCATCCTGGAAAGTTGCTGGGCAGCAGGAAACATTTTCCAAATATAGTAGGCAAGAAATGGGAATGGTAGAGAAGCACGTGGACAGTTGTCTCTCTTATCAATTTTTAATCCTGGCAGAAGAGGTCCAATGTTGACCTCTTAAGAGGAAAATGTTGACATATATTGCTGTATTTTCTAGTGATCTTCAATTTCAACAAGAAGAAATGAAATTACATGGATTGTAGAATTCTGTATTAAGCAAATTACATTGTTTTATGCGAAGTACAGCTTTTCAGGGTATATGGGAGGTTTTGATGATTTATAATGTTTATAACAACCTTTTCCTTTGGAAAACACACCTGAGAAAAGACCTGAGAAGGGAACACAGCTGTGACCTGAGAAGGGAACAAATGCTCAGCAGCAGGCCCTGGAGTGGCTTTTTGTTGTTAAATGTTTACTAGATGCAATGTTTTGCCGAGTTTTGCAGTGGTTTGTGGTTTGAGTTTTTTGACATTAGGGGGAAAGGAGTGAGAACAAACCCAGATTACAACTTTTAGTACTGATCTATCGTATTTGAAGACTTCACATCCATGATTTGAAATCCTCTTTTTCAGAGACATAATGACCTTTTACAACTTGCATTGTCTTTTTGACTCCTTCCACAGACTATCTCTGCTTAGTCCCCCCAAGGCTCCTGCTACTCTGTCCAGCTCCTAGGGCTCCATATCAGGGGCAGTCAGCCTCTGCACCAGGAAAGCCACAGTCAAGCCAGTCTCCAGCTCCCCACAACTCTCCCCTGCCATAGCACCCTCCAAGTTAGACCCACTGGTGGGTCCATGACTCACCCCATCCTCAAGAGGGTGTGCCTGAAGCCCAGGGTTGGATGCCCTGTCCCTGGCTAGGGGTGAGATAGACCCTGGCTACCAGGCTCTGCCTGACTGCCCTCCACGGGGAACTCCAAATGTCCCCAACCCCCATAAACAGTTTGTATTGAGAGATACTTTGTACTACTTGATATGACTCAGGGTGAGAGACAAATTCCTGTAAAATAACAGATTTCTGTACACTCACTGGATTCCCAAGCACCAGTGAACTCTGTTACAATCAAAGAGAAAATTTAACCAGATGACGGGTTGTTCGTGTTATGTGAAATCATGACTTGTGCAACCACACAAATGTGCTAAGAATTAGGAGGGAAGTGAGGAACATCGCATTTTGCAACACTTCCGACAGTACAGCAGTTCTCTAAATCACAAGCAGCAAGGGAGACAGCCCTATTTATAGTTACAAAACCATTTAAAATGAGAGTCTTTCCATCATCTCTGACCCTGGAAGCTATGAAGGAAAGATAAACACGATAAAGACATTTTGAAATAGAAGGTAGGTTCATCTTTGTCTTTTTGATGATTTTGTTTGCTGAGGTATTCATTGAGGTTCTGTGAAGTCCAGGGCTGGAGGGGTAATTTCCTAGTCAAAATCTAAAAGATCTGTGAGAGGAATATATGGATCTAAGTAGAAAGCAACTTTTTGTAAATAAAGTATCCACTGCCTGCTTAGAAAGGTCCTAATCGCAGTTTTGGGGTTTTTTGGTTGGGCTTGTTTTGGGTTTTTTTTGGTTGTTTGTTTGGTTGGGTTTTTTTGTTTGTTTGTTTTGTTGTTGTGGGGTTTTGGTTTTTTTGGTTTTGTTGTTGTTGTTGTTGTTGTTTGGTTGGTTGGTTTGGTTTTTGGGGTGGGGTTTTTTTTTTTTTTTGGATGAGTTTAGTAACAGATTTGTAGAATTTGAGACACCAGTCCTAGATCCATTTTTAAAGAATAGAATCAAAATAGTCCTTGAAAATGAATGAACTAACACTCTCACCAAACTTACCATATTCACCACTGGATAATTCAAGTCGATTGATATTGCTGTGACTCATTTTAGTATTCTTAGTTTGCAACTGTTTACCCAACTGCTCAGTATCTATTTATTCTAGCCTTTGTATATAGCAGATAGATAAATATTCTTTAGACTTTAAGAGAGCAATCTCCAAATGTCTGTATGTAATATTTACACAGCCCTCCCGAGATTACCAGTTTTACAAATCACCACACAAGTTGTTTTGTTACAGAGAAGGACAATTTCTTTTATTTTGTTACTGTTTATTTGAACATTCCTGTGACTGCTTGTGAGATCACCTAATCTTTCCTCCCACCAGAACTGAGAGACAGCCAGATGATGTAGAAGCAGGCAGACGAGCAGGTCAGACTACACAAATTTAGAGGAGAGCGCTTCGTACTTCAGCCTTGAGCAAGTTTCACTGTTCTCTGTCTCCAAGGAGGAAGAGATGGTTGCTCCTTTTGCGCTCATCTTCATGACAGAGTGGATGTTGCTGGTCACGCAGTTGTGTGTTGGTTGGCACTGCACAGACTGTAAGTACAACACTTCCATGGAATAGTCATCTGAGGTGGAGTATAATGTGCTTATCGCTACAGATAGTTGTGCTTATGTTGCTTTCAGTCTCAGAAGTGCCAAATAAATAACCACTACACTCAAGTATGTGGGAATCAGTCTTGTTCCTTTGTGATCCTATTATGTGACATTTGCAGTAGAGATGTCAGATCCATCTGTTAGAAACTTATTGCTGAATCAGAACTGAGTTGAATGAGGAACATGAATTTCACTGAGGACTAGTGTTCCATGATTGCAAGAGATTTTACCAAGATTAGAATGGTAAATTTGCTATGCAAAGTTTTAACACAGATAAGTCATTACACTTGTTCTGTTTCTTTCATATCCTTAAGTAACTGGAGAAAAGTATTCCTGGTAGGAATAAGATGTTTATGTTTGAGCAGTCCTTTCTAGGTTTTATTGAGACCTATCTTTCTGCTGAAGCATATGTCTGTGTGTTCTTATGAAATTCTTGCCTTCAAAAGACTCATGTGAATGCATGGTTTCAAATGATTCATCTACTGTTTTCAGAGGAACTTTGGTGAGAGGTATCTCATTCTGTGCATTCAACAAATTAAGTACAAAGGAGACTGAATTATATACATGGGTCCTTATTGACTTAACTAAACCCAAAACATAACCATGCAAGCACACTGGAGATGCAGTGATGTGCTTATTCAGGGCTGACTGCTGTGACACCGATGCCTGTGAAGACACAGTATGTCCAGAATGCCAAGTGGGTGCAATCGATCATAGAATGGTATGGTTTGGAAATTAACTTTTAAAAATAATGTAGTTCAACTCTCTTGCCATGAGCAGAAATATCTTTCTCTAGGTTAGGTTGCTTTAAGGACACACCCGATCTGACCTTCAACATTTCCACAACCAAAGGGCATCCACAACTGTTTGCTACTCTTTATTTGCATATTTTTCTGACTCCTTGAGAAGTCTATCTAATCTTGCCTCCCACCACAACTAAGAGATGGTCAGATGATATAGAAGTAGATACAGGGGCAGGTCACAAATATAGGGAAGAGTGGTCCATACTGACATCTTTCGCCCTGATCAATTTTCACTGTTCTCTGTCTCCAAAAAGGAAGAAACAGTTGCTCCTCTTCCATGCATTTCCATGACTTGTTCCAATGTCCAACCACTCTTATTATATAAATTTTGTGTCCAACGTTCAATCTAAATCTAGCTTCTTTCAGGTTAGAACCATTTTCTCTTGTTCCCTTGTTCTGTCACTACATGTCCTGGCAAAAAGCTTCTCTTGATCTTTCTTAGAAGCATCCTATCTGTGTTGAAAGGTCACAAAAATGTCTCCTCAGAGGCTGCTTTTCTCAAGGCTGAACAACTCCAACTCTCTCAGCCTTTTCTCAGAGAAGAAGTGTTTCAGCCCTCTGATCATACTTGTAGTCCTTCTCCAGATTCATTCCAGCAGGTCCATGTCTTTCTTGCACTGAAGATCCCAGAGATACATGTAATACCGTAGGTGGGGTCTCACAAGAGTGGAGTAGAGGGGAAGAATCATTTCTCAACCTGTCAGTCACCTTTCTTTTTATGCACCACAGGACACAACTGGTTTTCTGGGCTGTGATCATACAATCATGGTTCACATTCGGTTTTCACCCTTCATTGTATCTTTATGTTCTTTTCTGAGGGCTGCTCTCAAACCATTCATCCCACAGTCTGCATTTAGACTAGAGATTGCCCACACAGGTGCATGGCTTTGCACTTGGCCTTGTTGAACTTCATGAGGTTTGCGTGAGCTCAGTCCTCAAGGTCCATCTGCATGGCATCCCTTCTCTCTAGTGTATCAACTGCATCACTCAGTTTGGTGTCATCCTCAAACTTGCTGAATCTTCAGTCAGTTCCTCTCTCCATGTTATTAATGAGGACATTAAATTGCATTTGTCCCAGTACAAATTGTATTTGTCTGTACCCCTGAGGAACACCACTGATTCTACTTGGACACTGAGCCACTGTAAAGGGATGGGGTAAATTAATTAATGCGAGACAATATATAAAAATATTAACAGTTTATTAATATTAAATATTCAGAACTCGCATCACCCCCATCACCATTTAATAATAATATTAACAGGTTCTTGCAACTTTATGGAAACTATGTACAGGTTATAACAGGATCTGGAAATAGTTATTAATATATAACATTAATTAAACTCGATATAAACTGGAAGAGAAGGGTTTGCGGTCAGTATACCGCTTGCTCACTAGGTAAGCATAGGACATAAAGGAGCAACTTTCTGCTTAGGGCAGAAGGCAATTAATAATTACAAGAGGCTTTGGCATTTACCCACAAAATTATTATCTGACAGTACCCAAGGCGGGGTTGCTGTCGGTAGCCGTCAGCGGCTTTAGAGTCTCCCCTGGGCTTCTGGGGAAGGAGGCAGACGATCTCTGACCTGTTCCTGGTTCTCTGGATGATATTCTCTCCAGGGCTTCCGTCTGGGCAGAAGGCTTTCAGGTACAGGCAGGACGTCTTCCAGTCACGCTGGCGGTGCAGGTCAAATGCGTGTAGGCATGGCGGTATCACAGGCACGGGCACGGCATGGCACGGGCACGGCACACTGTGTAATGGTAAAGGGCTAAAGGCAAAGGCAAAAGGCAAAAGGCGAAAGGCAGCATGCTCTCTGCTGACCTCCCTTTTATCCAAGCCCGAGATCAATGGGCCTTTGGACACAGGACAGCCAATGAAATGGCAGTTAGCCAAGATTTGCCCATATTAGGTGAAACCATAGGCCTGCTCCACCCTTCTTCGGGAAGAACACGGGCCCTGCACAAGGCAGCCCCATGCACCCTGTTTACCACAGGGTCTGGTCAGGCAAGGGACCCCAGACTCAGTGGCGCCAGGCCCTTTGTCCCTTTTCCTGCCGTTGCTCTCCCCCAAAGCAGCAGGAGGAAAGCAGAAAAATATGTCTGGGCAAGCCAGGAAACTTATAAACCCAATTTGGCTTGCCTAGGCCTACCACGACAGCCACTGATTAAGTCTTTGAACTCATAGAATCATAGAGGTTGGAATCACAGAATCATAGAATCATTAAGGTTGCAAAAGACCTCTAAGATCATCAAGTCCCACTATTAGCCCAACACCACCATGCCCATTCAGATGTGTCTACGCATTTTTTGAACCCCTCCAGGGATGGTGAGTCCTCTGTTTCTCTGGGCAGCCTGCTCCAGGGCCCATCTATTCAATTTCTTATTACGTAACAGTCCTTCTGTCAAACTCATATTTCTCCATTTGTTTGTGACAAGTATATTGTGGAGGGGTCATGTCAAAAATCTTACAGAAATCCGGGTAGATGACATCTGTTGCTTTTCCATTATCAACTGACGCAGTCACTCTGTTGTAGACAAACACTAGATTACTCAAACACACTTTGCCTTCAGTGACACCACATTGGCTATATTTTACCACCTCCATGTCTCACACATGTTCAAACATAACTTGTAAGAGGATCTGTCACGTGACTATACCAGTCATGGAGGCAAGGCTGACTGGTCAGTAGTTCCAAAGATCCTTCTTATGATCATTAAAAAAAGAAAAGAAAAATAGGTAATATATTCACTTCCCTCCAGTCACCAGTACTTTACCTGACCGACGTGATTTTTTAGAATATGATAGACAGTGGCCTGGAAACAACAACAATCAATTCCCTCAGGATCCTAGGATGCGTCTCATTGGGTCCCATGGACTGAGGTTCTTCAGGTGATCTCAAACCTAGTCATCTCTTATGATGGAAGGGACTCCATTCACCTAGAGATTTGCCTTGAGATTAAGGGACTTGAGAGTTGTGGGAAGAGTGACTGTCAGAAAACACTGAGACAAAAATTTGTTGTGTACCTCAGCCTTCTTGATAACAGTTGTCACTAGTTCTATATTATTTAGTAGTGTCAATAAACTTCCTTTAATTTTTTTTTCCTAACCAGTGTACCTATAGAAGGCCTTATTATTTTTTAGATACCTTTTCAAATTCAGCTGCATATTAGATTCAGACTTCGGTTCCAGTTCAAATCAAACTAGTTGACAGTAGGTAAGAAATCTAGAAATCAAATCTTGTATAAATGGATTACATGTGAACTGTCATCACTTCGTGAAAAAGTAACTTCTACTTCAAATTAGTTCATTGTCATTGCTTATACAGTTACAGCTTTTTCCTATTTTACAAGTATTAGGTTTATTAAGTGAAGTAGTTTTCTCTTTCACTGGCCTCCACAAGCTGCAGAGATACTTCGAAGCAAGTAATGAAGTTATTGTCTTGGGATTATTCATCTTCCTGTACATATACTCCTGCCTTAGCAATGTTCTCTTCCTCTAGAGTTCAAATCTGTTTCCATCCATTTTGCCAAAGTTCCTCACGCTTTCTATTCATTTCAGAGAGCACTGAAGAATATCCTTTAAAAGTTACATCAGAGTGTAAGGATTTAAGGAGTATTCTTTCTATAAAGATGAACCAAAATGTGCGCGCATGCACTCAAAAGGGAAAACCTCCCAACTGGGGTACCTGAAAGCTCGACAAAAGGGGCATGAACACTCAGTCAGTGGAAATATCCTCAGCTGGTATCCCATTCTAAGGAGAGAGCATCCGACTGCTTGTTGCGTGGACACCAACTCAAAATGGTTCTGTACCAGGACTCAATTTACACCCAAATTCAAGGGTGTACTGTGGTCAGCTTCAATTAGTTGAAGGGCCAAGCCCGTAGGACAATGACCATGAGGTTTCAAGCTGATCTTTTTTTCATCTCCTAGCAAGTTTCGGTCCTTTGTCAGGTGTTTGTCGGGCTATTTGTGCTTGTCAGGGCACTTGTATCTACCACAGAAGGGCAGCCACTTTTAGGTGTCAACCTGTACTAGAGCAATTTAGGCTCCTCTGAAACTTGTTGTATCATAGAATCATAGAATCAACCAGGTTGGAAGAGACCTCCAAGATCATCTGTAATAATAATTTTGGAGGATTAATCCATGACAAAGTCTTCACTGAATCTGTCAGTATAAATATCTTCCAGTATTACTACTTGCAATGAGTTGAGTTCTTCCTAACCCAAGCAATAACCATCTGGAGCTGCAGGTGTCTAACATACCTGAGCATGTGCCATGATCCTCCAACTTGGAGCACTCACATAATTTTTCCTTACCATGGATATTCCTGTGTTTTCAGGCATGAATGGGTCAGCCATTGAAAACTTCTCCTGTGTCATTCATAACATTTCCTTCATGAATTGCACTTGGCAAGCAGGCAGGGATGCTCCAGAAGATACTCAATATTTTCTCTACTGGCAGAACTCAAGGTGAGTAGATCTGTTTGAATCTAGAGAAGTCTGGGTTCTCATTCAACACATCACACTGCCCACATTTAACTAAAATACCTTGCTATATACAGAGATGACGATGTAATGGAATGTGAGTTTTACATCAAAGATGAAAATGGCAGAAACACAGGATGTAGATTCCACAATGTGAGCATAGAAATTGAAAAAGCTTACTTCCTGGTGAATGGGTCTAGCAAAGACTCCCTAATCCAATTCTATGATGAGTACATCCAACTGTATACAATTGGTAAGCAAATAATTTCTTTGTTTTCGTTATTGCATGAGGGTGGCAGAGAATTTATCCTTGAGGTAGAATAAAGTACACTACCTCACTTGTAGCCAACAGACTGTAGCCTCTTTGAGACAACCTATTCCCGAAGCAAAAGAGCAATGATGAAAGTTAAGGCAGAAAGCTCCACAGCTGCAGCCTGTCTCATATGCTTTAGCAGCCTACTCTTACTGGTTTTAGGTCTTTCTCCAGCAACTTCCACAAGTCTTAAGAGACCATACTTCCCCTGCTGTCCTTGCAGTGATGGCCAAATAGCTTTCAACAGAAAAGAGTTTTCAAATGTTTATGAGTACAGATTTCTCCTTCTCATTGCCAGTGCAGGTGGCCACATGCTTGGTTAAAGAAATTATTACATGTAGAAAATACCCCAGGTTTTCATATGCTTTTTCACATGTGGTGCTCTATTTGGAAGCAAGTACTTTAACTGTGGCAAATTATTTTTGTCAGCATCTCACTGGTTTCGGTATTGCCTAAAAAAATGGACAAACAAGGCTTCATTCTATGAGGAGGGGGACCAAGCTGTAATGTCACTCATGGCCAATGAAACAAGACTGTTCTTTGACCACATAGCCCATCACAGATAGATCACTCCTGTCTCTAAATATCAATGCAAAGTAGCAGTCTAGTTGAAACTAAGACTTCCTCTATCAGCATTTATCACCCCTTTAGGGATAAGTGTGTGCCTTTTGCTGTTACAATAATCAAGTCCTTGGCAATGATCAAACTATAAAGGTCTCATATATTTGCTGGCATCTGTGATATTAGAGGAGACATGAAGAATTTGGCTAGATTCTTGGAAGTGAAGTACCACTATTAAATTTTTATGGTTAATTTTTTAGCAGCAGGGAATAAATGGTGTGTTTCACAACACCCACAAGCAACACCATCATGTCACAGAAGCATCAGGTGAGGAGACTTGAGGAAAGAAATTGCCTCTGGATTTCCTAATTTAGGGTTAGCATCAGCTTGTTCTGCAGTAAAAAGTATTCTTATTCTGCCTTATTTATCTAGAAAAGTAAATACCGAGGGCTTGTATCTTGGTGTGCTCTTGGGTCATGTTTCCTGACACTCTTTTTTCTAATCCTGGGGACGAGATTTTTAAAACTTCAGTTTTCCAATTATTTCTAACATTGTTGCTAAGAAAACTAGATAACAACTACTTTTCTTTCTTCATAGAGGTCTCACTTGCAATTGCAATCTCTCCTATCGAAAGGGGAAAAAACACCAATCCAGAAAATTTTGATTATTTGAATTCTTGGCAATATCATTTCAGAAAAGCTCATGTCTCCATCAAATATCACTGTCAACTGTGATGAGATTAAAAATGACTGCATAATTCAATGGCAACGACCACAAATAAGTCATTCTAATATAGACAATTGTTTTAGATATGAAATCAACATAAACTATAAGGTAAGATTGATTTCTTCACCTACATTTAACAATAATAGCACATTAACATGTGGTAATGACCACAAACAAGTCATTCTAACAAAGACAATTGTTTTAGATATGGAATTAACATAAACTATAAGGTAAGATTGATTTTTTTTCACCTACATTTAACATTAATACATTAATAACATTAATTTAACATTAACATCATGAAGTCTAATTCAGGCCTTGGCTTTACAAGTCTTTTTGCAGCAATATGGAAGGAATGAGACTGTTGTGTTCCACTGCAACAGTAGACCTAAACCACTGTTAACAGTGGCAGAATTGCGTCAAATGACCACAGGGTGGCAGATAGCGACTACAAAGCTCAAAACGACCAGTTCAAAACTGGGCCTCCCCAACGAATGACTGAAGTCATTCCTTGTATTTCTGCTATTAGGGATTTCTTAGTCTGCAAAGGGCTTGCTACTGCACAGATGAGTTTTTCCGTAAGCCTAACTAACTGCTAAGAAACATCATCACTCCTCTGAATCCCATGGGAAACCTGAAGGCAAATCTTGACAGTGAAAGACGAGCAGAAAAGGAACAAATACCTCAGCTTTTCTTACATCTTTTGTCAATAGGTTTCCTCAACTCAGTGAGCAAGAGGTATGAATTCTTCTTAATCTCTGTTTTGCTGTCAGTGCACTCATAAAAACCTTTCTAGTGTTCACCTCTCTTCCTAGGCTTAAACCAGCTGAGCTTTGTCTTTCCTGATTTGATTCTTAGATGTGCAGACCATATCTTTGTATTCCTTCCAAATCCCTTCTTCTACTTTCTCCATGCTTCCTTTTTATCTTTGAGTTCACATTTTATGTTCTTCCTTGCTCACCTGGCATATTTGCCCAATTTTCCGCGCATCAGAATGGACTACTCTGTGCTCTGGGGAAACTAACTGCCCTTGTAGATCAGCCGTCAACTTTGCCCTCCAGGACAATTTCCCTTGAGTAGCAGGGCCTGTGGCTGTAAAACTTTCTCAAATCGTCTGAAGACAATCCCATCTGCTTGCTTTTCTTGATATCAAGGTCTGGAACAGACATCTACTACATTGTTGCCTTTGTTGGTCTACACTTTGATGCCCACTTACAAGGTCTTTCTGGTTTATTTGTCCGTAGACAGCTCAAGAC
>VWYK01085709.1:0-17210 GCA_013399775.1 Semnornis frantzii | reverse complement strand
AGAAGGGCCATCTTCTAGTGGACAGTGATGATCATCCTAGCCCAGAAGACGAGAACAAAATCATCCACCTGGTTAACCTTCGGCTTCAGAGGACTCTCTACAACATTGACTTGGAGATAGAAAAGGTAAGAGAAGACAAGAGGAAATCTGAACTTTCAAACCATCTCATTTTTAGCTGTCCCTTGGAAAAGAGAGCAGTGTACATTTGCATGAAATGGAGCATATTGCTTTTGCACACTCCTGTAATATCCATGGCAACTGCGGTTTCCAGGATGTGGTGTCTGATCTTGATGTAAACAGCTGTGCCATTTTATCAAAGTAGATCTTTGCAAACAGCCTGAGAGAACTACAGGCTGTACAGCTTTTACATCAAACCAAGGTGGGGGGGGGGTTGCTGTTTGTAGCTCTCAGAACGGTGTATGAGCCATTGAGCAGAAAGATTAGCAGCAGGGCAACAGGGATATCAGCACTAGTAGTGTAGTCCTGTAGCCGTTTCATAATTTTGCAAGTGCAAAATGCAGAACATTTTAGGTGGTTAGAAGTTCTCACAGAGCATAAGAGTCCTTTTCACTGAAGAATGTGCAGTTTTCTTGAAAATGTTTGTACAGAGATTTTCAAGAATATAGAAACAGTTTGACTCCCCATTCTGAGATGGGTAAAAGCATGTAAAATGCCAAAGAAAAAACATTGAACTTAATATGTGGCATCTACAGATACTAAAGGTTTGCTTGCAGTCTGGCATTGGGTATTGTGGTAATGGAATCCATGCATTTATCAAGATCATAGAATGGTAAGGTTGGAAGGGACCTCAATGATGATCTAGTTCCAACCCCTTGCCATAAGATACTCAGGGCTAAATTGTCTTCTGTAGGCATGAGTAGAGAGAGAGTTTAAACTATGGAAACCTTATATTTTAAAAGTTTTGAGACGTTTAAAGGAGCATATAGTTTAAAAAACAGCCTTGAAAAAGGAATGCACAATCTTTTGTCAATCTAAAGCCTAATTTTTAATCAGAATTTTGTAAATTAAAGAAGGCCATCAGTGTGTTATGTGTGTATGTATATATATATGTATGTGTGTATCCCTTTGTATCCCTTTGTCCACTTTCTCTTTTGCAAGAGGAACAAAACCACTTTTGATAGATTCATCATTTAATGTAGGTACCCCCCCACCCATTTGATTGCAGGGAATTGTGTCAAAGTGACTGAATTCTAGTCGTTGCTTGGTATGTGTTCCTCAGCAAACAGGGAATTTTACTGGACCCATGTGTCTTACATTTTGCTTTTCTTTCAGTCTTTCCCACTTCATATCTTTGTTTATTGCTCTCAAAAGTACCTTGACACATTCTGCTCAGGCAGGCCTTGGTGCTTTTGGCTGAGTGCAGCACCACCGTATCAGGCCCAGTCAAATGGAAGCAGATCTTGAAATACATCAATTTTTACCTGTAGAGTTTATTCAGTTTCACTCCAGTGAGGCATGGTATTCACTCTTTTTATTATTTGAGAGTTAAAATTCTCACTGTCTTGCTAGTGTTTATGCCTGTTACATGCCTTTTCAGGGTGACATGACTGTCATTCATGTCCGGATGTCCCCTCAGGTGCTAGAAGTAGTCCAATTTCTGAAAGGGATGGAGAATGTAAGAAAAGAATACTGTAAATTTTTTTTTTTTATTTATTTCTTTTTAGGGAAAACTTGTTGGAATTTGTGGCAGTGTGGGGAGCGGAAAAACTTCACTTATCTCTGCAATTTTAGGACAGGTGAGAGGTTCTGTTTTGACTACGTTTGCTGTTCTCTATCCTATCTCCTAGTTAAATTGTTTGTGCTCCGTACAAGACAGTCTGTTCTAAACAGGGAATAGCATAATTTCACACCTTGTCTTTGATTTCAGATGACGCTGTTGGAGGGCAGCATTGCAGTAAGTGGGACATTTGCCTATGTGGCCCAGCAGGCCTGGATTCTCAATGCTACACTTCGGGACAACATCCTTTTTGGCAAGGAGTATGATGAAGAAAGGTTTGTTAAACTACTGATTTTCATGAAAGAAGGCTTAGTATTTCTTGGCTCAAGTGTGGGAGGGCTTGATGCTGAGCAGACCACAGTTAAAGCCTATATATCCTTTTAGAGACTGTCTTTAAGACTCCTTTAAGCCTCGTTTTAGAGCATGCCTCTCTTGCACATGGTTGATGTGGCTGATGGCTGTCAGTGATCTGTAACAGCTCATTTGCAGTGAGGGCTGTAGCTCTTGCTGGAGCAGTGTCTGAGCTCTGTTTTTAGCACTGCAATGGCATTTGCCAGTCTTGCCCTCCTTTAAACAGCTGTTGTTTGCATGTACTGGCACCTTCCACACGCCTGCCCCAGTGGAGGCTTTCCCTATGGTCTGTGCCAGGTGCCTCTGGAAAGAAATTGTCCCCTTACCATCACTGTACTTCAGAAGTAGGTGATTAATCATTGTCCTCAGTTTCCTACTGGGGAAACATAGCAGATATCTTGTTTCAGGCTGCCAGAACGTGCGCTACTAGTGTAGAAAGTGAGATGATGCTGTACTAGCTTGGTACTTGGTGGGGGAGGGAAATGAATGTTCTTACTATGCATCTAATTGTTCTCTAGGTACAATATGGTGTTGAATGGCTGCTGTCTCAGGCCTGACCTAGCCATCCTTCCAAACGGGGACCTAACAGAGGTATTAATTTTGCTTGTAGTAAACTAATTAGCAGGTGGAGAAAAAACATAGCTTTGTTTTGCTGGACTACTCTCAAGTGGGGGCAAAAATCAGTCTGCTGTGCATATGTAAGCCAAGTGTTGAATGCACCTTCTTGGGCTGAGTTTATCAATGCAGGCCCTGGTCTACTGATAGTTGTGCCTTGTTTTTGACTTGTATGTTTTTTGATTTGTAAATTTAGCTGGCTTGGCCTGTTTGAGTGTGATTTTTAAAATAGGTAGGAAGAAATAGCATGGCCACGTTAGTACAAACAAAAGGTAAAACAAGCAACACAGAATTGCCCTGTTTCAAGCGCATTTACCTTTGAATTCGAATGTTTTAACACACTTCACAAGCAAGTGGACACCTAAACTAGAATATACATGTGTTAAAACAATATATAGTATTATGGGATGTTGATCTGTCTGTGCATGTGTATATATATGCTCTCCCTTGCGCTCTCACAATCTCTCTCATATATAAAAAAAACTCTGGTCACCTCAGGCTCTGAATATTTGTGTTGTAAGGTGTTGTAGAAATAAACCAACAAGCGTGTGTTTGTGCAGATTGGTGAACGAGGAGCTAACCTGAGTGGAGGACAGCGCCAGAGAATCAGCTTGGCTCGAGCTCTGTACAGTGATAGGAGCATTTACATCCTCGATGATCCCCTTAGTGCCTTAGATGCTCATGTTGGAAATCACATCTTTAACAGCGCAATAAGGAAGCACCTGAAGTCAAAGACTGTCCTTTTTGTTACTCATCAGCTTCAGGTACTGCATCTATGGGGACAGGCTATGAGAGTTGGGGCTTTTCAGACTGGAGAGGAGAAGGCTTCGAGGAGACCTTGTACTGGCCTTCCAGTATCTGAGAGAGGCCTGCAGGAGGGCTGAGGAGGGGCTATTTACAAGGTCTTGTAATGACAGGATGAGGAGCAATGCATTTAAACAGGCAGAGGGGAGATTTAGACTGAATGTTAGGAAGAAGTTCTTTGCAGTGAGGGTGGTGAGACACTGGCGCAGGTTGCCCAGGGAGGTTGTGGCTGCTCCCTCCCTGGAGGTGTTCAAGGCCAGGTTGGATGAAGCCTTGAGTGACCTATACTAGTGGGAGGTGTCCCTGCCTATGGCAAGGGGTTGGAACTGGATGGTCTTTGAGGTCCCTTCCAACCTAAACCATTCTACCATTCTATGATCTCTTGTACTTTGTTTCTTGGACTTGAAATCCTGTTTGGTTTGATTGTCTTCATATTAAAAACTTCTGTGCCCTGAGCTGTTACAGTACAGCCCTGTGTCTGTGAGATGCATGGTTTAACTTTACAAACTCTGTATGCAAATATGCACCAAGCACAATCAAGTTCTCTGATACTGGTGTTGCTTGCTCTTTGATCTGGACTGGTAACGCTTGGCTAAAGAAAATTTCCTAAAGAAATACCTTCTTCAAAACCGCTTTTTCAGCCTCACTATAAAGCTAGTCCATCACATCATAAAGAAACACCCTTACATTTGGTGTCAGTAAATGAGAATGAATGTATTTTTGGACATTAGGCGAAAGGTTTTCATGGAGAGAGTGGTCAGGCCCTGGAATGAGCTGCCCAGGGAGATTGGTTGAGTCACCCACTCTGGATGTATTTAAGGGTTGTTTAGAAGTGGTGCTTAGGGATATGGTTTAAGGTGAATCTTGTAGAGTAGGGTTATAGGTTGGACTTGGTGATCCTGAGGGGCTTTTCCAACTTGGATGTTTCTGTGGTTTCTTTGGTTCTGTATTCTAAGATACTTAGTGTATCAGTGTTTGCAGTGTTTTGAGTACCCTGAACTGTCTTTGTAATGGATTGTTTTTGCTAGAACGTAAAAACTTCCTACTTGTGTGCCGTGAGAAGAGCAATCAAGGTGCTCCAGTCAGTGGAGGACCTTGAAAAATCAGACCTGTTACCTTTTACAAGTGTTGTGTGCAGTTGTCAAATTACTGAAAGGGTTGTGTGGGAGCGTGTCTGATTATTTGATATAATAATAAAAGGTTCATTGTTACTGCCATTTTCTCCAGTATCTTGTTGACTGTGATGAAGTGATCTTCATGAAAGAAGGCTGCATTACTGAGAGAGGAAGTCATGAGGAACTGATGAATTTAAATGGGGACTATGCAACTATTTTTAATAGCCTGCAGCTGGGAGAAACACCACATATTGAGGTACTTGTTTATTTTGAAGTGCTCTGAATAATGACTTTTCTGATGAGATGAACCGAATTGCACACATGGAAGATTGGAAAATGGCTTTATGTGTTCATTGATCTGACCAACAACCTGTGCTGTGTTAGCACGTCCTATTTGAAGTCACAGTTAATATTTAGGGAATGGATAACAGAGAAGCATCTGCCAGTGAGCTGATGAGTTGAACATGGAAGTAAAGTAGCATCTCCTCTGGGGATGCTGAGACCAGGAAGGTTGTTGTCACTTCTTGTGTCACTGCTTGGTTTACCTACAAATTGCCTGGACCAACCTTTGTCTGAAAATATTTTTACCTGTTTGCTACTTAGCTTTCACACAGGTTGTGACTGAGGCACAGGAAAACTGATGCAACTTGACAAAAGTTACATGTGATAGTGTTTTGGAAATGTAACTGAAAACGCTTTTCTTGAAGGGGAAAAGTTGTTTCACGATACTGCTTCTGTTATGAAACAATGGCTTCAGATGCAAACTTGGATATGTGCTTTGGTATTTTAGTTGGTGTAAAAAGTGTAAATCTAGAAAATAACAAGAGCCAGTCAGGAAAATCTGCATTTAGATTTTCAGCATCTTAATTTTTCCTACCCTCCTCCTGTTCTTTTCCTGAACGTATTCTTTGAAGAAAGCAACTTTGCTGCTCTTTAGTTGATGATGACTTTTCTAAGTGTTGTGTGCATTTTCTCCTAGTAAGGAGAGATTAAAAAACACAGCAGCAGTTCATTTTTTAGGAGACAAGATGCTTCTTGTTCACAAATTGCAGGTGGTTTTTAAAAGTTTCTGAAAAGATAGCATCGTGATAAATGCACAAACATGAAAGGTGCTTGGTGGCATTTTACTGGGAGGTGTTAGTGAAAGAAGCAAAAGAATACAAAGGACTCTACCTGTGCTTTTTGAGGCATGAAGATTAAAGTTCTGCCATTTTAAGATTCATGTAATGACAGTTAACTTGAGATTCTCCAGGTTGCCTGCTTGGCTGACCTTCACTGTCTCTCTGTAAAAGCTAGTTCATGAAAAGAGCATTAATTTGTATTCTTGATGGGACAAGAAGAAATGGATGATAAAGTTGGCATCTCAGTGGGTTGACATGTGCTAGATGTCTCTTCTCACATAAAGTGTGGGAAAAGGACCCTGAAGATGCTCTGTTAGGGGATTTCAGTTAATCCAGGTAGTAACTTCCATCTGTCGGAAGATGCCTGAGTTTAGAACAGTAATGGTGTGCAGCTTACTGCTTGGACATTTGATTTCTGGAAGATCAAATTAACTGGGCTTCATCCTTTGAGGCATTTCATGAGAGCTTTCCTGAGTGAAGTACTAGGATATTTGGGGGGTGGAAAAAAAGCCTTTTAATAAAATTGTGAGTTATTTTTACAAGGGACAAGGGGATTGTATCTTTCAGTAGTAGGGATGTCATTTCTCTGCTATGTATGAGCATGGTGTTACTGATTCTGGAAATTAATCTTGCACATTGTCAGTGCACATTGGTAGCAGTTCAGATAATAACAGGAAGAGAAATTAATCCACCAGAATTGGCAGTCATCCATAATAACAGCAAAGTGAATAACCTCCTTGGTATGAGTGTTAAGCTCTTGAAAGCCTTTGTCCTTAGGAGGCAACTTGTAAGAAGTTTGGGTCCAGATATGAAAATGTCAAAGAAAATTACTGTGGTATGTTTAGTGTCATTGTTTTCCTGCAGATTAATATAAAGAAGAACACAAACAGTTCACTGAAAAGACCACAAGATAAAAGTACCAAAACAGGGTCTGTGAAGAAGGAAAAAGCTGTAAAGAAGGAAGAGGGTAACTATGTAATCAGATTTCTGGCTGTAATTATTTTATGCATCAATGAACTAAAATAATTTGCTTTCTAAGTATATTATGAATGTGCCTCTGAGGTTTTGAAAGCTGTCTCGAGTCCCAGTCACTCAGTGTAGCTGATAGGAGACAGGCAGTGGACAAAGAACATGAGTTCATTGAGCATGAGTTTGTCTGCACAGTGTTTTGCAGTTCAATCAGGCTACTGCTGGTCAGATGCCATTGGCACAAAACTGGTTGTTAGTACCCTGTCTCCCCTGTCACCTCTCCAGTATCCCAGGAGAGCTTGGTGTTTACAAAGTCGTTGTCAGGACATGGTATTTTTGTGTATGAGGAGCTGGAAGACCTGACCTCTGTTTTGTGGTTCTCTTTAACATTAACTTCAGGGTTTAAAAAAACAGTAGTGAGGCTCATGCCAGCCTAGTGTTTAAGTCCATGTTGATTATGCTTTTTCAGGCTACTTACTGAAAAAAATGTTTGAACCATTAGTTTCTGTATATTAAATAGTATCTGTATTTCTGAAAGTACTCTGTGAACTTTAACTGTAGCTTCACAAACTTAAAAAAGCTTCTTGGAACAGGTTGCTTTTTTTTTTTTTTATCCTCACTTGCTCCTCTTTTGTTTCACAGGCCAGTTGGTCCAGTTGGAAGAGAAAGGCAAAGGCTCTGTCCCCTGGTCTGTGTATGGCATTTACATCCAGGCAGCTGGAGGACCCTTCGCGTTCCTCATCATCATGGCACTCTTTGTGCTGAATGTGGGCAGTACAGCTTTTAGCAACTGGTGGCTGAGCTTCTGGATAAAGCAAGGCAGTGGAGTAAGATAATTTTTTTTTTTAACTCTCTTGTGCCTGAGAAGCAGGTGTATTGTTCTCCTAGACTAATTCCAAACCATCCTGTGAGACCAAATGGTACTTCCTAATTTAAGCAAGTTGTAAATCTCTGCAGGACATGATCTCACTGGAGAGTTCATCTCCAAGAATAGGAGAGCTCCAATAATAAAAAGAATACTATAGCTCTTGTGGTTTATACTGAAGTCTTGTTCCTTATCTTGGTTAGGTTAAGAAAAGGGAGAATGTGAAAGGCACCAACAAGCTGCAGGAGGAATTAGTATTTTTAGTCTTGTTTTTCATTTGGATGTGACTTTACAAATAACATAATTTTGTTGAAGTATATGGCCTGTAGTCAAATGACTTTTGGGAGCTTGTTTGAAAGACTGATGTGGGATGATTTGGGACTTTTTCCACTCTGAGGGCTTTGATTGCAAATCTTGGTTTTTTTAAAGGTTCAAATATAACTGCAGGTTTTTAGGGTTGTTTTTGGGGCTAGGGAAGCAAACTACTTAGAGAAGAAATACTGAAGTGCAGATGGCCATTAGATTTTGAATAAGCAATGAGGTCCTTAAAGATTAAAAAACAAACAAAGAAAAGGAGAATAGATGATAGTGTAGTGGAAATAATTTACTTCATACTAGGAGAAAATAACAAATGTATTTCATAAGCAGACAATTGCAACCTGTCCAAGGTGAATATTGCTGTGTAGTGGGAAGTAGTCAGAAGAACACAAGAAATGTTAAACACAAAGTGAGAGATAAAGAATCAAATCAAGCAGACATTGTGGATTAGTTTCAAAGATACTGCAGGAAAAATGCCAGACTTGTGCAAGGAGCCAGTCAGCAAATTGAGTATCTGTGCTAGGGAAAATTTTCTGAACTGTTCAGTAATCACTGAAGTACCTTGAAGAAATACCAAATATGGTGGGAGTGGACAGAGAACAGTCAAATTCTACCACGTGTAATATAGAATCATAGAATGGTAAGGTTAGAAGGGACCTCAAGGATCATCTAGTTCCAACCCCCTGCCATAGNTTCCTCCTAACATCCAGTCTAAATCTCCCCTTTAAACCCATTGCCCCTCATCCTGTCATTACAAGACCTTGTAAATAGTCCCTCCCCAGCCTTCCTGTAGGCTGCCATCAGGTACTGGAAGGCTACTCTAAGGTCTCCTGGAAGCCTTTTTTTCTCCAGGCTGGAGAGCCCCAACTCTCTCAGTCTGTCCTCATAGCAGAGCTGCTGCAGCTCTCTGAGCATCTTCGTGGCCCTCCTCTGGACCTGCTCCAACAGTTCCATGTCCTTCTTGTGCTGGGGGCTCCAGAATTGCACACGGTACTCCAGATATGTACATGATCAATCCTTCTCTTACCTAACCATTCATTGAAACCTTGAATTTTCTGCAGAACACCTCTGTGACTCTGGGAAATGATACTGTCATAAGTGACAGTATGAAAGACAACCCTCACATGCATTACTATGCTGGCATCTACGCACTGTCTATGGCAGTGATGCTGATTCTGAAAGCTGTTCGCGGCGTTGTCTTTGTAAAGGTATGTGCTAGGGCTCCTCTCTTGCTTGCACACACACACTCCCCCACTCCTACTTTTGCATATTGCTGTCACTGTGGCTTTTTTGCTCACCTGCTGAGAGAGATCTTTGCATGAGAGCAAGTCAGATCATAAATTGTGAGATTATCATTAAGTCGACTCTTGGGACTTGCACCTTGCTTTCTGTTAAACTGCTCAAATGAATGGCTTCCTTACTGCAATGGTTTGGGAATTACCTGCTCCCCCACTCTATAAAAATCCCCCAGACTAGACTCAGCGAGCTGGAAGTTAAGGACTGAATGTCTATTTACAACTTAGCACAATGTACAAGCAGAGATATACAAAACAGACAGGAATAGTTAAAGAAATACACAAGTTAAAGGTAATACAGAAACACGACACCCCTCCCAGAAATCAGAAATCCCCCAGGAGGGGCTCCCAACCACCCTTCCACCTTCTTCCCACCCCTCTACCTTAGCCCAGGGTCTGTCTTACATGCAAGGTGAGTTTGGAGGATTGACCAGGGGAGGTTAAAAGCAGAGTGATTAGTTGGGTTACACAGCAGAAAGGTCAGAATACACACCAGCTCCCAGAGAGAGCGAGAGACTCTCTATCTTATCTATATTTGTGTCCTTGTTTTTATACATCTCAGCAAGCCTGTGAGTGAAGTAGACATCACCATTGTTTTCACGGCCTATAATCTGTTTTTCTTTGTTAAAATATTCCAATTAGCCTCAAACCAGCACACTTACGGTGATCAGAAGCACAGAATGCAAGAAAAAGAAGTGTGGCTGGAGAGAGGAAATGAGCAGAATGTTTTGGTGCCCGGGGAGATGAAGGCAAATGTCCTTTCATAACGCTGCTATGTGTTCTGCATTGTCAGGGAACTCTCAGAGCATCCTCAAGGCTCCATGATGAGCTCTTCCGACGGATTCTGCGTAGCCCCATGAAGTTCTTTGACACTACACCCACTGGGCGGATTCTCAACAGGTTTTCCAAAGACATGGATGAAGGTATCTCTCACTGCCTGCTCTAAATCCCACATTCAGACCTCCCAGTTACCTTCTTAATACTCTCCAGTCTCTTGCTGTTGGGATGGTCATATCTATTGCCAAGTGTGTACTCGTAATAGACAGGGCAGGAACCGGGATGTACATGGTTGTGATTCTGGAAGGTAGCTGATACTTCAAGTTTGTCTGTTCACTTCTAAAGAAGATAATCTGCTTTTGTACTTACAAGTTGCACATGGACTCCTAGCAGTTAATGCAAGGGGAACTCTTAGTTTCAGGGTGAAGTTGATGTGTAGCAAAGGTGGTAATAAGGTCACTGCATTGGTGCTGTCCTTGTTGATGAGGATGCACAGCTGGAATTGGTGTATATATAGGTTGTTTCATGTTTGTTTATTGAAGATCTTCGTCTTTTCCTTCTATTTTTTCCAGTTGATGTTCGGTTGCCCTTCCAAGCAGAAATGTTCATTCAGAATGTCATCCTTGTGTTCTTCTGTGTGGGGGTGATCTCTGGGGTTTTCCCCTGGTTCCTGGTGGCAGTGGGGCCCCTCGTTGTCCTGTTCATGGTTCTGCACATTGTGTCTAGGTAAGTGCAGCAGCTACTCTGAGTAAAAGTAAAGGTACTTTGACCTGTCCATAAGGACATAGAATTCTTCAAGTATATATGTACATGAGTGTAGTGGTTGGCATATGCTGGTTGTGTGTCTTCCTTAAAAGTGCTTCTTTGCTTCCAGAGTCTTTATTCGAGAGCTCAAACGTCTGGACAACATCACACAGTCTCCATTCCTGTCTCATATTACATCTAGCATCCAGGGTCTCTCCACAATCCATGCCTACCACAAAGGACAGGAATTTCTGCACAGGTCAGTTTAGATATTCCTCTGACAGTGGTGGAGCACAGAACAGTGTGCAATGGGCTTACGTTCACAAAGATTAATTCGTGTGGTCTGTAGTCAACGGCATGCATTGGCTTTAAGGGCAAAAGTTACTTTTTTGCGGGGGGTGGAAAATGAGGAAGAACAAAAAGAGTAAGGGAAGGCTGCCTAGTTGCCAACTGGGAAGAACAGTGGTGGGGATCCAAGCAAATGCCCTTCTCTGGTGTTTTATGCAGTGCAGTGATAATTGTGAAGGACAATTTTTTGACTGTACTTTTTCCCTGGTAGTGTATAGATATTTTTTCATCAGGCTCCGCTCTCCCCTTCTTATTGGTTGTTTCTCCTTGTGATAGTATTAGTATGGGTTATAGAGAATGCTAGCAAAAACTCAGTGTGCACAGTGAGCTGTTGGTCTCTAAGCACATGTATAACGGGATAACATTTATCAAATATCTAAGTGATTGTAGCCACTTGATGAATTGTGCTTGATTTTTCTCTAGTACAAATGAAAATCTGCAAAACAAGTATTAGTGAGGGAAAGTGAAACATTTCTCATGTGAGTGGTGGTTGCTTCTCATCAGAACCTGCTGTAGCAGTATCAGGGTTTTGCAGGTGAACGGTCTTGAGACCATGCATGGGAGTGTAAAGGAAACTGCCACAAAAGCTCTACCAAGACACTGCTACACCAGCTTAGATGAATGGTTGCAAAGGTGCAAATAGTAGCCCCTTGGGATTGCTCGTGCTGGAGCAGTAAGGCTTTGCACACACTGCAGAAAACGAGTGGTGTAGAACTGAGCTGGATGATCAAAAAAATCTAGTTATTGACTTTGTTAATCTCTCAACCATCTCCCATTAAATATACCTCAGCTCAACAGTGTCAGAATTGTAAATTGGTTATTTATGATGTGTTTCAATTAGTGTCACCAGTTCTGTCAAAACTTACTGTAACTTTACTTCTACACTTGTGTGTAAAATAACTCCTGTGAATATTCTGAAGCACTGCTGCTGTTATCTGTGGACTAATTTGTAGCCATTGTGCATCTTCTGGAAGGTCTTGCATAGGTGAAATTGTGGTGAATGTGTATGAAGTCCCTGAAATTTGATTCACCTCAGTATAGTTCATTGTTGTATACAGAAACTTGGTAATTTGACTTCTGAGTTATGTAGCTATCTGACATTATTTAGGAAAGTTTAAGCCCTGCTTTCATGCCCTCGTTTGAGGCTCTTATGTCCATGACATAATTCAGAGTAGTCTTGCCACTCTGAATTCTGGCGCAGGGGATTAAGTGGCTCTACTCATAGAACATCAGGCATGTGGAGGTCTGCTAACCTTTCTTGTATGCGCTTCAGGTATCAGGAGCTCCTAGATGACAACCAGGCACCATTTTACCTGTTCAGCTGTGCGATGCGCTGGCTGGCCGTGCGGCTGGACATTATCAGCATTGCTCTTATCACAACCACTGGCTTTATGATTGTCTTAATGCATGGCCAGATTCCTCCTGCATATGCTGGGCTGGCTATCTCATATGCTGTGCAGGTGAGTATGTCACAGAATCATAGAATCACCCAGGTTGGAAGAGCCTTCTGAAGGTCATCTAGTCCAAGCCCCCTGCAGTAAGCAGGGACATCCTCAACTAGATCAGGTCACCCAGAGCCCTGTCGAGCCTCACCTTGAATATCTCCAGGGATGGGGCCCTAACCACCTCTCTGGGCAACCTGTTCAGTGCTCATTACCCTCACTGTAAAGCACTCATTCCTGAAATCCAACCTAAATCTACTATTCACTGCCCCTCATCCTATCACAACAGGCCTTTGTGAACAGTCCCTCTCCAGCCTTCTTGCAGGCCCCCTTCAGGTGCTGGAAGGTGGTGAGTAGGTCTTCCCTGATCCTCCTCTTCTCCAGGCTGAACAGCTCCCTCAGCCTGTCCTTGTAGCAGAGGTGCTTGAACCCCCTGTTCATTTTTGTGCCCCCCCCACCCCGGATCCACTCCATCAGGTCTGTGTTTCTCGTATAGAGGGCAATGCTGGACAGGGTACTCCATGTCTATGTACTAATATTTAGTTTCTCATTTAATGTAGTCGTAAAAGTACCACACCATTGGAAACTTCAGTTAATGCACTTGACTGGAAAAAGAGACCATTCTGGTAGCAGAGGGAAAGCAATTCAGAGTCAGGACATTTTGCAAGCAGCGAGATTATGAGGAGCTAGATGCTTAAGGCTTTTGTTTTGACGAGCTGCCTCTTCGTAAAATGTGAAGTAGACACTGTTTGAGGGTCTTCAGGAAAATTGCCATCTGAAGTATACAGATATTTCCAAAACTTGGATTGATGGTACATCAGACATCTGCCAGACTGATGCCTTAATGCAGTTAGATTTTCACAGCCGGCAGCCTCCCGTGTTGCAGCTGTGCGGGGTCAGACTGACCTGCAGGGCTCAGAACGCTTGCGGTGAGCTGTTTTTTGCCTTTCTCTGCCTCCTGGTGGTAGTGAAGTGAAATTCCAGCACTTAGCTTAAAGCTGTTGCTGTGGGAAACCTTCCTAAACTACCAGCTTTCCAAGTGATTAAGTTATAGATATTTTGGAGTTAAATTGACTCGCTTTGGACACATTAGCTCTATGGTGCCCAGTGCTAGGAGCTCTTGTGTCAAATAGAGAATCATTTAGGTTGGAAAGGACCCTAAAGATCAAGTCCAGTCATTATCTTAGCACTGACAGGTCCACCACTAAACCATAGAATCATAGAATGGTAAGGTTGGAAGGGACCTCAAGGATCATCTAGTTCCAACCCCCTGCCATAGGCAGGGACACCTCCCACTAGAACAGGTCACTCAAGACCTTGTCCAACCTGGCCTTAAACCATGTCCCTCAGCACTACATCTTTTAAACCCCTCCAGAGATAGTGACTACACCACTTCTCTGGACTGCCTGTTCTGTGAAGAAGTTTTTCCTGAACTATGATGTAAACCTCTCCTTGTACAACTTGAGGCGATTTCCTCTTGCCCTATTATTTCTTACCTGGGAGGAGAGACCAACATCCACGTTGCTATAACCTCCTTCCAGGGAGTTGTAGAGAGCAAACAAGTCTCCCTTGAGCATCCTTTTCTGCAGGCTAATCAACCCCAGTTCCCTCAACCACTCATAAGACTTGTCACCAGTGTCATTGTCCTTCTATGGACATGCTCCAGCACCTCAATATTTTCCTAGTGAGTGACCCAAAACTGAAAACAACATTCGAGGGTGCAGCTTCACCAGTGCCAAGTCCAGAGGGAGAATCACCTCCCTGGTCCTGTTGGCCACACTATCCCTTAGTTTTGTCCCTTAATTGAATAATAAATGACAACTCTCTAAATCTGTGTTTTCTCCCATCACTCCAGTTGACAGGGTTATTCCAGTTTACAGTTAGACTTGCTTCAGAGACAGAAGCTCGCTTCACCTCCGTGGAGAGGATTGATCACTATATCAAGGTAGGACAATTACACATTCAACTACTTGTAAAGTCTCCTGTGCCAACAATACAACAAACTATCTGAAAAGAGGAAGTCAGCCCTAGTCTGACTTCGTGCAGAATGTGTGTCTCTGATCTTGCAAACACATTAATGCATGTGCCATAGTACTGAGGAGTGCATTTGTTTTGTGAAGCAAGTATGTAAGCATTGGGAGGATGACTGGCACAAGGCCTGGTAGGTTACAGCTTGCAGGCATCACTTGCCTGACATTGGTGAAGTTGCATAATTTGAAAGTTTGCTGACACTCTCAAAGAGTGGAGTGTGTGAAAGGGGTAGCTGAGAATTCAGTACAGTATTTTAAAGTAAAAGAATGGTGTTCTGGCAAGGTTTGTCCCAAACCTAATGGAGCTCCTTCATGTAAACACAGATAACTGTTACTTAATCTTCATGTAGTGCTGCTTCATCTTCTTCCACAGCTGTATAACATATTTCCTTATGCTTCAAGACAAGGAACTGCTCTCACTCTAAACAGGACAAATGTGCTAGGCTAAATGTGAGAAATGTGCCAGGCTAAATGGTTCCCAAACTGCTCTGATTGCTCTCAACGTCTGTAACCCTGTTTTCCATAACTAGGATTTGTGTGTGCAGAGCTGGGTGTGTTTCAGTGGGGAAAGAGTAGCCAGGAAAAAGCTTTCTACTGGGTCTGGTCTTTGATGAGAGAGTTTTTTTTGCTTAACACTTTGGAGGGAGAGAGAGTTGTATCTATTGGGTAAATCTGGGCTATTTGGGTAAATCTGGTTGCTATTTGTAGATTAATTTTTTTTTTTTTTTAGCTTGTGGATTTAATACTGAAGAGGAAAAATAATTAGAACTGCCCACTCCTAGCTAAATAAATCTTCTTGTGGTATCTGAGTAGAAAATTTCTATGTGGAAGACCTGGTGACCACACAGGCTGGCAGCTGTGTGCCAAATGATACTTAGTATCTCTCACTGGGCTGGGCTGGATTTTTCACTGTCAGGCCTTCTGTGGCAGAACCCGTAGTTGTAGGCAGTTGTTTTTTACCTTACTGTTATGTCACTGTTAAACAACACTTCTTGTAATTTGTTGGGTTTTTTTTCCTATCTGGACCTCTAGAGAGCTGTTTGCTATGAAACTAATTAGTTTGAGTCTGAGGTGAAGTGGTGGGTGAGCAGTGAAGCACCATGCAGGTTCTGTGTCTTACAAAATGCTGACTTGTTTCAGCGTGGGTGCTCAGGTTGCTGTTAGGAGCACCAAGCTCAAAGAATTGGGAGTATTATTGTGGCAGGCTGCTGTTTCACTCAAACCTTTGGGGTACAATTTATCTGGCTTTAACTAGATACTGCAGATGTCCACAGCTGATACAGTCCCTGTGGGATCTCTCTAGAGTCAGCATAGGAAATAGGTATCTCCAGAGAGCAATTTATTACCCGTTCGAAGTGTTTCTATGAGAATGAGAAGAAACACACTGCAGAAATGCTAGCTTCTCTGTAGTGACTATAAAAGAGTTGACAGAGCCTGGTTCAGTTGGACATTCTTGCTTTCTCTGTGTGTGTGTGTTTTCAGAGTTATGTGAGGTGACATCCTGTGACAAGGTTTCACAGGATCACAGAATGTTAGGGGTTGGAAGGGACCTCTGGAGATGGATTCCAAACCTCTTGCAAGAGCAGGACCATAATCTAGCGCAGGTCACACAGGAATGCATCCAGATAGATCTTGAAAGTCTCCAGAGAAGACTTTCACAAATCTTCTTGTGAAACCACAACCTTTCTGGGGAGCCTGTTCCAGTGTTTTGTGACCCTTACAGTAAAGAAGTTCCTCTTCATGCTAAGGTGGAACTTCTTGTGAAGTTTATACCCATTACCCTTGCCCTATCACAGGGCACAACTGAGAAGACTTTGTCCCCTCCCTCTTGACCCGCAGCCCTCAGATATTTATAAGCATTGATTAGGTCCCCTCTAAGTCTTCTCTTCACCAGACCAAACAGCCCCAGGTCCCCCAGCTTCTCCTCAGAAGGCAGTGCTTCAACCCCTTCATCTTCATAGCCCTCCATTGGACTTTTTGAGCAGATTCCTGTTCCTCCTGAACTGGGAAGCCCAAACTGAATGCAATATTCCAGGTGAGGTCTCACCAGGGTAGAGTAGAGGGGGAGGAGAACCTCCCTCTATCTGGTGGACACCCTCTCCTTAATGCACCCCAGGATCCCATTGGCCTTCTTGGCCAGAAGGACACACTGCTGTCCCATGGATAGCTTGTTATCCACCAGGACTCCCAGGTCCTTCTGCACAGGGCTGATTTCCAGCAGCTTTCTGCCATTCTTTGAGGCTGCTTGTGCCAAATGTAGGCAAGTGGCCTTGGCTCAAGTTCTAAATGTACTATAAACAGTGCATGTTTGGCATTCAGAGGTTCTGTAGTTCTGATTAAACTGAACTGGTTAATGAAGGACCTACTAAGGGGCTGCATAAAATAGAAAAAGTGAGCGAGCTGGAAGGGTCCTGACTGACTCAGTGGTTTAATAGAGATGGGGAGAATGAGCAAGAGAAGGAAGAGGGTAGCAGTTGTGCAATGTGTCACATGGGCATTCTCTTCTGTGTCAGAATCAACAGAGGTGACCCTGGCATGGCATAGTAAGTCATAGAAATAGAGCAGATTTTGCATACAGAAACACCCAGTTGTTTGGAGTGCCACAAAACTCCACAGACTGTGGTCATTTTAGGCCCTCAAAGTTAAGTCCTTATGTTGTGTGGAACCTCCTGTGTTCC
>VWYK01085708.1:0-33705 GCA_013399775.1 Semnornis frantzii | reverse complement strand
GCTTTCACGAAAGACATACCTATGACATACACTGTCAGTCTTCAGTTTGATTTATGAGAGACCTCTGGATTGAGTCTATTGGCAAGTAGTTGTGTATTTCTGACATGTTGGAGCTAATTGATTTAACACTAATCAAAACTGCATTATAAGTCTTCTAGCAATGTTATTTGGAAATTTTTATCTCAGACATGGTCTTGTCTTGTAGTGAGAATCTGGTTAGCCTGTGAATGACAAGTGTGATTGTTCAGCCTTCCCTCAAACTCTTCTGTCTTTGCACTTCTATTTCTATTCCTGTTGTTAAAAGCTACAGCTCAACATCATTTTGTCCTGTTTGCAGGTCCTTCATTTTTTTGTACACCATGCTGCTCTACCTAGTATTAGGAATATCAGATGCTTCAGCTCCACTGTGAAAGTAAAGAGGATGACTGCCTTGCTGACCAATCTTCTTTTACTGATAACTAATCTTCCTCAGGTGCAATTCAGGTCTATGGAAATATTCACTGTTTTTTCCATGTTTCTGGATGTTTTAAATTCTGCTTAGGAGTGTGATTTAGGGCTGTGTTGTACTTCCAACAGTGAAAAGGGAACTTTAGAAAATGTGTCTGCAGATGTCCTTGTTGGAGTGTGGAGGAAGGATTGCAATACTTAGCATCAGTGCAGGTGACTTACTGTGGTGAAAGCATCATGCTATGCTTGTGTCCTTAATGCCAAACTGGAATTCTGTGCAATAATCTCTTGCTTCCTGAACCCTAGTCTCCAAATTCTCAAATGCCTCAAACCTGTATCCCACCAGATCTCACTCAGCAATCCTGTCTTCATTGACCTCTTTGTACCAAGGTCTTTCCACCCCTGAACAGTCTTTCCCAGTGCTATTGCTTTTTTCCAACTTGGCTTGTCGTGTTATGGCCTGAAGCTTTCTCATCCTTCACTGTGTTCTGGATACTAATATGTGCAAGTTCCTCATTTCTGTCTACAATGAAATCCTTTCCCACCTATGCATTCATCCCATCAATCTCACTTCCCACTCCAAATCTGCATGTCTGTAGGAACAATTCCTAACAGGTCTGTTTCTAAAGGTTTGATTTATGAACTCTCCCCATGTCCTCTTTCACTCCCTTGGATGCTAGTGCCTGCTAGCTGGCTGAACTTATCTGTTCTATTGGACCTGCCCTCCGAAATAAACATGCCCCAGCTCTTGTTTCTGGCAGCACTCTAAGAAAACCAGGATACAAGCTGCAGTAATCCAAAATCTACCCAGATGGCAGAGAAAACCAAGAGAAGTTGGAGAGAAAGAGTCCATATAGAGCCCTTTTAAAACTATCATTCTTCTGTTCTTGATTTATTTTACCCCAGGTACACTTTGTTCCTGGTTCTGTAATCAGGGGCATGAAGGCCAACTTCTGAAGGCCCACTTAATTCAGCATCTGTGGCCCCATCACCATTATGTAAGATGAACTTGGGCATAACATAACCAGTCCCAACTGAAAGGTGTGTTGCTGCACTACATAGGCAAAATAGACAATCATTTAAAGGATTAGCAAATTGCTTGGCTTCATTTTCCAATTCTGTAATAACTTCCATATGCGAAAGTCACTGCACTCAGAGAGAGCCTCCACGGCTTCCATTAGGTTCCATGCACTCCTGCTGTGGCTCTGTCTGTGAAGTGGTGGCAATAGGGACGGTCCTTGACATAACTTTTTCTAAAGTATTTTTTTCCATAGGCAATTTTGTGGAGCTTTAATGAGGTTGAGGCAGAAGATTCAAGAGGAAGAGAACGTACCTGGGTTTATGCCAGAACATGTGGTGGATAGAAGTATTTTAATTTCTACAGCAGAGCTGTTGCAGCCAATGAGCTCAGTGTTTCCCGTATTAATGAATTTTAAGGTTGGCAAGAAACTGGTCAGACAAAAATAAGAAGAGTAAGTAGTAAGTAGGAAGACTAAGAAACATTCTGTTGATATCATTGCCTCTCACCACTGCCCAGCCCCTCTCAGTATTTGTGTGTATACAGCAAACTCTGGTTCTTTTACCTCTACTCAGATTAAACAGTGAGATGAAAAACAACTTTAAGTGACCAGTTTGGCAACAGTTTGGAAATGCTATATCTGGAGATAATTTTATGCTTAAACTGAGTTATGTGTGACACGCTGCAAGTTAATAATTCAGACCATGAAATAATGAATAAGAAAAGGTTTTCTTGTCAGCCAGCCACATGTGTTTTGGAACACTGTGTTTTAGAATCATTGGATGCAGTTTTTGTTACTGGCATCTGATGGGAGGACAGAAAAGTGGCAGTGCAAAACAGCAATATAAAAATTTTTATTTTCTTGATATTGTCCATAGTGGCAATTCTTTTTTTTTTNAATAATCCTGCTGCTCAGAACAGCATGGACAACTAATTCAACTATTTCCCAGCCTCGAATCCACTGCAGTATTGTCTTTTCTTTTTTTTTTTTTTCTTTTTTTTTTTTTTTTTTTCCCAAACTCCTGCAGTACTGACATAAAGACCTATTTTGATTTTATTGAAGGATAAGTCTGGGAGAGAAGATGCTGTGCGGTTTTTTAACTAAAAATATGTTGAAACTAACCTGTTTTCCCTCCTATGTTAACTTTTCAAACTCTGTTAGAAGAAGTCAGTATTTGTTTACAGTAGACTCTTCATATTTTAGAAGACTTTCATTAGAACTACTGAAGACATAAAAAGTGTTTTGCATAGTTACCATTGTGTATTCTGTTGTAGTTGTAACTTTGTCCTCAATATATTTGCTTTGCATTTGTGTTTTGAGTTGGTTTTGCTGATGGAGAAAATAAATTACACATAAAAGAGAGTGATCTTCTAAGATGATGTTCATTAGGCAGTTCTAACTTGTGGTGCATCAGAAACCATATGCTTTGTGCATTGGTTTACAGCTGTAAACTAAAGCCGAAATTACCCAGTGAAGGCTTGGTGCCAGTTTCCAGTGTAGCCACTGGCAAAAGTCCATTTATTTCATTGGTTCAGGGTGAAGTGTGTAATAATTGTAACTACAAGTTAAAAGGTTTTGGTTTTGAGCCAAAACCTCATCTTTCCTTCTGCAGGTTCGCAGTGCTGAAAATGCAGGTTCCCTTTTTCTTTTTTTCTTAAATGTTTGTCTGTTAAATGTGTGTTCTTAAATATGTAGTCTCTTTTTCACTCAGTCTTGTCCCTTTTGCTTCCTCACACTGCAAATAACAGTTTAGCAGTCTTGGGCACTTGGGTTATAAGAAAAAGAGTGTCTATGTGTCACCTTGCAATTGATCTAGAGAGTAGCATGTTTATGTGACTGCATGTCATGGCAGGCTAGTAGACCTAAAACATGTCATGGCTCACACCACCCTTCTGCTGATGGGGGAAGCAAAGGCAGGAGGAAAACAAAGGCTTGGGCCATTATGTCCCCTCCCAAAGCGATAAACAGATACCCACAGGTGCTTGTGCACTTGTTAGCGTCTTGCCCAAATAAAGGTAAGCAAGCCCTAGTTTCACCTAATATGGTCAGTTTTGGCAAAGTGCTGTTCTGATGGTGAATCTCTGTGGACAAAGGAACCATTACACTCAGGCAAATAATCTCTCTGTAACTGAATTCTATTACACCTTCTGCCTTAGCAGAAAGGAGCCTCTTGGGTCTCCCTCAAGGGCGAGTGGCATATTTGCCACAGTTTCTCCTTCCAAAATAGTTTAATGTTTGTTATATTATTGATAGTTATTTCTTAAGTGTTCTAGAGTCCCTCTTTTCCCTTCTGTGTAATACTTTCTATGACTGTGAAAAGAACCTATTGTTATTAAAAATTATGGACTGTGGTGAGATTCCTGAATATAAAAAAATAATAAACTATATTAACTTTGGAATAGATCCCACCCATACCATTTGTGCTGGTTTGAGTTAATTGGAATATTTCTTAATAGAGAAAAATTGTACTATAGGCTGTGAAGGAAAACAGTGGTGATGTCTACTTCACTCAGAGGCTTGCTGTGATGTTTAGGTATAAGAAAACCAAAACAAAAAGATAAGAGTCTCTGGAGCTGGCAGTCTGAGTCACAAGGGACTGGGCTGGCTTGCTGCTTGGGTCTTGGGCTAGCAGCTCTGGCTTCTCCTCTCTGCTGAATAACTTCACTAACCACTTTTCTTCTAATCCTCCCCAGCCGATCCTCCTTGCGCGTAAGCCAAACCTTGGGGTAAGGTGTGGGAGTGGGGAGAAGGTAGAAGGGTGGTTGGGAGCCCCTCCTGGGGTCTCTGATTTCTGGGAGGGGAGTTGTGTGTCTGTATTACCTTAAACTTGTATATTTCTGTAAATATTCTTGTATATACTGTATATATTTGCTTGTATATTGTGCTGAGCTGTAAATATAGCTTCATCTCTTAACTTCCAGTCCGGCTGAGATCTAGTCTGGGTCATTTCAAAGTGTGGGGGGGCGGGGAACTCCCAAACCATCACACCATTCCACTGCATTATAGCCTCTTACTGGGTTGAAAGGTCCTGTACATTGGTGCCCATGATGTTGCCATAGATGCTGTCCTACTACTGATTCTGTTCATAGCCTAATGCAGAGCTCAGGAAGAAAAAGGGTAAATAATTTCTGGTTTATCGAAAGAAACATCTACGAGCTGCTATGGAGGCATTTTGGGAAAAGTGCCCACTCTTTGTTAAAAATCTAAGTAATTTTATTGTTATTTTTGTCCAACTTTGAATGGTTCTGTCTATCCACTGTACAAGAACAAAATTTGTTACATGCCTTCAAATGATGGAAGACTCCTAAACTATCAAGGGATTTCAGTGCGTATGTCCCCTTGAAAGAAAAGTGGTTGAGTGGGGTCACTTTCTCACTTCTCTTATTTTCTCCTCAAAGTGCTTTTATGTCTTTAAAAAAATTTATGCCCCTTTTATCTTGGTAAAACAAAGTAGGCTTGTGGTTTGTAGGCTGAAAGCGTTCACTGTCTAAGCAAGCTTGAACCTCTTAGCAGGGAGTCCATACCGGACTTCAAGTGAAAACCTATGGTTTCCAAGTCCTGGAACCACGATGAAGCAGAGAATGTTAGAGTCATTTACAGATGCCTGGCATTGTTGCTGAGGGACAAATTGAAATGGCTGGTCTGCCAGGCTTGTCAACATCTTTGAAATCTGCTTCCTAGGCTAGTTGCCCAAAGGACTCCTTGGAGAGAGCGAAGGAGACAAATTGACAGCCAAAGACAGAATCTACCTACTTGTCCCTTTTTCTTCCTTTGTCTGTGTTTCTCTTCCACTTTCATAGTTGTCTTGCTTTTTGCTTGTTTTTAGCCTAAGAGTAATGTTGTAATATTAGTACGTGGTTCAATTAGAAGATTTATTAACTTGGGTTTTCTGTCTTTTTGCTGAGAACTATCAAAAACTTGACATAAAATAAAAGCTGTTACATGCTCTGCTAGTTGGGTGCAGTTTATTCCCATTGAATTCTATGGCTAAACTCCCCTTAGCTTTCATGAGAGGCTATTAAGGAAAAAGCTCTTGTCATTTCGTAATATGCGTGCAATGTAGGGGTTTCAATTTAGTCACTTAACTAAAGGCACATAAACAAGAGTCCCTTTTTTTTTTTTAGTGATGTGAATGACTCAAGCAGCTACATGGGAATTGTGTGCCTGATTTTGGTGCACCCACAACCGACTATGGTTAGCATAGTCCAGTATCGTAACTTCATCTATATGGGCTGACATTTGTCAGTTACTCTGGGAATGGCTTGTTGATCAAAAACACCTCTCTTGGGTATGCCCTTAAACCTAGAATAAAAGCAGATAGTAAAGGAGAGAAATAAATGTGAAACATAAATCTGGGGCTCTTCAGCCTGGAGAAGAGAAGGCTTTGAGGAGACCTTATAGTAGCCTTCCAGTGTCTGAAGGGGGCCTACAGAAAGACTGGGGAGGGACTATTTACAAGGTCTTGTAATGACAGGATGAAGGGCAATGGGTTTAAACTGGCAGAGGGAAGATTTAGACTGGATGTTAGGAGGAAGTTCTTTCCAGTGAGGGTGGTGAGACACTGGCACAGGTTGCCCAGGGAGGTTGCAGCTGCTCCCTCTCTGGTGGTCTCCAAGGCCAAGTTGGATGAGACCTTGAGTGACCTGTGCTAGTGGGAGGTGTCCCTGCCTATGGCAGGGGGTTGGAACTAGATGGCCCTTGAGGTCCCTTCCAATCTTACTATTCTGTGATTCTATGATTAGTATGACAACAGTAGTGAATGTCTTTCTGAAGCTTTACTTCATGATAGTAATTAATTACCTATTTTCAGTGTTTTTCTAATATTTTAAATTATTAATGCTTTAAGAATATAAACAATTTAAGCTGTAATCAGAGCTGGGATAGTGTTTTCCTGGAGCAGCACTCTTCAGACAATGCAGTAAAGACCCAAGAACTGGTAAATTTAGAGCAGAAGGTGTTGGTTTTTAGAAGTACTTGGTTATTAAACACTGAACTATAAGTCAGTACTGCAATATTTGGATGATCGTGACCTACAATATAATAGCATTTAAAAAAAAAGAAAAAGAAAAAAGAAATGTTTCCAAGTCATAGTAATAGAAATTAATTGTTTACTCTTTTCATATGGTGAACATTAAGATTTGGCCTCTCAGTTTAAAGACTAAGGTCAGATCTGATTTTTTTGCTACACCATCATAAGGAATAATTAATTATTTTTTTAAAATTCTGAAATCTAATAAAAATATTCAGATGGATAAGATTATCTCTTGGCTTTAAGTCATAAACAACATATATATTCACACAGGTCATATATATAAACCCTGTCACTTCAGACCAAATGTTCATTCAACACCTTTAGTGTGTGAGCCTTCTGATTTATGCAAATATGTACAATGAGACATTCCTCATATTGTTTCATAGAATCATAGAATGGTAAGGTTGGAAGGAACCTCAAGGATCACCTAGTTCCAAACCCCTGACATAGGCAGGGACACCTCCCACTAGAACAGGTTACTCAAAACCTCATCTAACCTGGCCTTGAACACCTCCAGGGTGGGAGCATCCACAACCTCCCTGGGCAACCTGTTCCTGTGTCTCACCACCCTCACTGGAAAGAACATCTTCCTAACATCTAGTTTAATTCTCCCCTCTTCCAGTTTAAACCCATTGCCCCTCGTCCTGTCATTACAAGACTTTGTAAATAGTCCCTCCTCAGCCCTCCTGTAGGTCCCCTTCAGATACTAGAAGACTACTACAAGGTCTTCTTGAAGCCTTCACATCTCCAGGCTGAAGAGCCCCAACTCTTGTAGCTCACAGGAGAGGTTCTCTTCCCAGTGACATAGTGGTGCTGGAGTTCTTTGCATTTTGACATATCTCATCAATGCGTTACCTTGGGTTACACTTTCTTTGGTAAACTCTAATCAGTTCTTTTGTTGTTTTGGGGGAGTTGTGTATAGCTTCTGCATGTTTATCTCAGTTCTCCATATTTGAACTCTCTCAAAAAGAAGCCAGATTCCTTCTGGCTTCCTGTTCCTGGTGGACAAGATGCCTTTTTTGCTTTGTTTAGGGGAAAGGCACATTCCTGACTATTCTAAAGTATCCACCTTTCAAGTTTCAGTCTTAAAGTAGGCGAGAACCTAATCTTCAGAAATATCTCTGCCAATGGTCCTGCATTGACTTTGGGTCTTTGGAAACCATATCTGCTAGGTCAGATTGTGCATTCTACTTCAGCAGTAATGAAGATCTCACAAGCCTAAATTTGCAAATGCTTTGAAGGATGTTCCTTTGGCCTGAAAATCTTTCTTACATTTTTACTTGTTTTTTAGGCCATTAATCCCAGATTCCAGGTGCCTGTTAAATCTGTGAGCGAAAGAATTCCAAGAAAACTTACCATCTTCTGTGGCTTTAGTCCAGCAGATCTCTGTGGTCCAGAGAAGTCATCTGTGCTATTCTTGTTGTAGTCCACTCCAGGTAATATGACCATAGCACTAAGTGGTTGGAAACAGTTGATCAAACATCTTGTCAATGACCATTTCTCTGAAAATCAATTGATTGCACAATTGCTGGAATGTAACCAACCCTTTGTCACTTACGCTGTGAGTGACCGCAACCCTTATGCTGTCTGTCTCCAGCACCAGCTGTCTGAAGTTGAGGTATTAGAAGTACATTTATCTCATTATCCCTGAGATCAAAATCAAGCAATTTTTTTTCTTTCTCTTCTTGGAATAAAATGTGCATTTTATGAGGGGATATAAGTGCAAATAAATATGGATGGGCAAAAAGTCTGTTGGAAGCTGGTGAGACCTCACTCTTATGCAGAGACAGTGCTTTTCTCAATTGCTCCTGAGTTTTTTTGATAGACTTCAGAGTTTAGAGCACAAGAGTAGGAGTCCTCAGCCTTTCACTATAACTGCCTAGTATTTCCTAGAAATGTGTGGAGAGGCTCAGTGTGAATAGTCATACTTCTTGCAGAATTCAGTGTTGGCTTGTTCTGCATCTGTGGCTGTTTTGTTGTCATTCTCCAGGGACAAGGCAAACCTTGGATGTTATTGAAAAGATCAGTGTGTCTGTTAAGATCTGATTAATTGAGTTCCCTTTTTTATTTTTTTCCTTTTTAATATGTTGGGCCATGTTAAGGGGAAATCTACATACATAATCAGCACTATCCTCTGTTTGTCGCAGAACAATTTCTGAATCATGGTCACAGAATCATAGAATCACATTTTGAAAGGCTTGATCAGATTGTTTCCTTTTTTTAAGGACAACTTCATGAGACTTAAATCTGGTGCCAATGATCCTCACTTGTGTCCTTCCCATGAACATGTAGCAACTTCCTCACTGATATACCTGACAAAGAAGATGTTTTAATTATTGAATATTGCCTTCTCCTGGAGGGTAAGAGACTCTTTTTATCTGTATCATATCCATACTTCATAAGGTATTTCTTTAAAGAGCCATCCTTATTTCTGGCTCTGATTTCCATCTTAATTGGAATCTTAAATTGTATCTAATTTTCATGTGTTTTTGACATACTCTGAATGCAGAAAAGCTCTATCTTGTTTATTTTTTTCTCTTATTTCTTATTTCTGACAGAATCAGAAATTCCAGATGTTTTCTGAGGCTCTTTCTATCAACAGTTGACTGATCTGAGGATACTGGCATCTCTGTGTGCGAAATATTTATGTAGATAAGAAGCTGTCATAGCCTGTTTTAAGACTTCAGTCAAGGCTGCATCGATGATTGGAGTGAGTGCCACTAGATCTTCAGCTAAAAAGGTGGTAATCCTGAGAAATTTCACCTTTACTGTCATCTACTGAGCATTCATGTGGAGCTCTTTTCAATTTCATGAGACCCTGTGCCATCTCAGAAGTATCTGTGAATAGTGTGGCACATGACAGTGCTTTTTCAATTTTTTTATTGGTTATGAAGAACTTCCATTGCCTCTCTGTGATAAATATGCAGCCTTCCTCTGTGCTCCTATAATATCAATATGCACACATGCAACTACTGTAAAATAAATGGATAGGTCATTTAAAAGTAAGAAAGTTTCTTCAGAATATGCATATGTGTTCCCTACCTTTTCTCCCTCCAGTGGACATCAAGGAAGACAGAGAATAACTTCTTCCTCTAGAGAAAGAATGGAAAGGAAACTACCTTAGAAGGAAAAATTAAATGGTCAGAAGGCAAATGCTAACAGAACTGAGCAATAGCACATCGAATGGGCCATCATATTAGTTTTGGGAAAGCACTAACTAGGGATACTAAGCTCCATTTCTTGCTTTGAAAGTCTTCCACATGAATAAATATCACTAATCATCGCTGTTTGTCATTAGCGAGTAACCAGTTGCAACTACAGGGATCTAGAGGCAATTTTTTTTCTGAACATGTCTTTCATGCTGACAATTGCTTAATTGGTGACAGTAAGGCAGCTATGCTTGTCACCAGGGTGAGAAAAATCTGACACCTGCTCCATCCTGGTTAAAAATAGTCCATAAAGATCCTATCTACTCAACTGGTGCCCAGGAGATTAGGATTTGACTATCAGTGTGAGGGGGTTATTATGGCCTGCACATTAATTGCCCTGCTGCTGTCTTCTAATGCCCTTAGGAGACTTTCTGCTCTTTACCCCAACTTGTATGGCTGACTCCCTTTTAGCAGAATGGAAAAGAAATATTTTGTGATGTTTTCCTGTGCTCTGTTTATGAGCTTAAATTCGGGACTTGGAATTTCTCAGCTAAATTCAAAGTTACTCAGGACCTCCCAGGACCCGTCCCACGGTAAGATCAGAAAAAGGAAGCCATTGCAGTGGTTGGAAGTAGGATTATACAAAAGGTTACTAAACATTATTGCTTGTGCTTGATGATTTCCATCTACCCTGCCACCCACCTTCTTGCTGAGCCAGAAGCAAATTTGAAAAAGAAACCACTGTGCATCACTTCCCCAGCAGAACATGTTGCAGACAAAAGGAATCAAAACCACAATTAGAGAATTGGATTTCCCCTGCTTTCTCCAAAATAAATATTTGTTTGCGAAAAAAGTAGCTGGAAGAATGAGACTTGTACCCCTGACACTAAAGGCTTGTGTGTTTGTGCCGGCTGCAGCACGGATATGATAGTCCACTGAGTGCTATCTAAGGTCAGGCTGAGCTCCATCACTAACTTTTGAAGTGTCTTCAGCTGCTTGCACAAAACAGAGTGAGAAGGAAGGCCCAGAAAAAAGGAGTCCAGCAGGGTTCTGTAACAAGTGAAAAGCAAAATGAGCACTGAGGTTGGCCCTTGGAGCTGCTTTCTGTGCTGCTCCTCCCAACGGCATCATTATTTCCCGCAAAACCATTGTGGAGAAGAGGAGGACACATCAGGCACCTCTGGACAGTATCATCTGGTGGAAGAACTCCACCACTGATGACTTCGTTGTAAAGGTATCTGTACCTAAAACCGTTGCCTGACTGTAAGGATCTCACAGCCAGTGTTTGGGGGGGAGATAAGCACCTCCAGGAGTTGGCTTTCAAAAAGGAGAGGCAGTGAAAAGTAAACACCCATTGCTCCCTGGAGTATTGGGACTGCATCTCCTTCTGTATTCTGACCTTGAAAGGATCCATGCTTTTCTAGACTAGTTGATTCTTAAAGATACCTAAGTCGTACAGAACTGTGCTTGGTGTAGTGGCTAAGTAGTTAAAAGTATTGACCAGAAAGTGGACAGCATTAGTTACGGCTCCCTTTCCCTCACAGTTTGAGTGGGCTTACAATCCAGTTTTCTGTTTTCTTGAAGGTGAACCAAAAGAGTATATTCCTTCTCTGAGCAGGTGGGAAGGTAAAAATACTGGGAGTAAATGAGTCAGCAGAGCACTGCTGCTAGCTAAGACAATCAGTTGGGAAAGCCTTTTCTGTTCCCTTTTCTGAATTCCAGAGAGCATGCTGGTCAGCAAGCAGGTGTGGATGTGGCAAATGTGCTTGTTCTTTAAAAATCAAGTATGTCATCACTTGATTATTCTTTCATTCTACTATCTGCTTCACTTCAATGTGTTCACTTCTCCTACAGAGAAGCAACTAAGGAAAAGATATGGTGCAGAAACTGCCAGTAAAGAGTTGATTTTTATAAGCAGTTACCACATGAGATTATCTGGAGCACCACAATTACGGCCTTTCGTAAGCTTAGGGAAATGTTGTGGTGTCTCATACGGTACCATTTGGTAACACTTATTCGGCAGAGATGTTCAGAATGCTCTCTAAATTCATAGTCTTTAGTTTCAAAGTCTTTTCCTCTTGCTTACTGCTCCAGTCCTGATTTTCAGCTATTACTTGGCATGAATGTGCACAGAAGAACCTCCTCTGCCATCAAAAAGCAAAAAAAATCCATTCAGATTAGGAGACGGAAGGAGATTTAGAAAGAAAGTCTCTTTTGGATCATGCCTGCGCTTTCACAAAAGCCATATTTTTATTATGCCCTTACATAACCTGTCCCCTGTTTCAAATACAGCTTGAAAAAAACCTTCTTTGTACAAGAACATGACCAGCTGAGTAAATAGAAAAAAACTGTTGAACTTTTGGATAGTACTTACTGAGGTACTAACTCTTTTGATACATGTGCCTGCACAGCAATACATTTTGGAGAGAAATAGTGATACTGAGACACATGAAAACAGTTGGTTAAAAACTGCAAATTAACCTGAATACATATTCCTGGTAGCACAGTTAAAGGGAAGGGAGAGGTACTCAGAGGTAAATTCAGGTTAGTTGGTGTCTTCAAAGTCAAGACTTGGATGATTTTATAAACAAAGTCATATGCAAAGAGGGAAGAAGCCAGAGAAACACCGAATTTGCCACAGTGTCATGAGAGGGGAAAGGAGGGGAAAAATAATGACAAAAAGAACCTAGAAGTAAAACGAATGTATTCATGTAGTCAGTCTCTCCAGACAACAAATGGTGCCAAGCAGAACCGCATCAGCGTGTGGCCGTTTCTTGCACTGACACTAAAAACATCTGTTGAGGTACAGTGTTTATACTGCCTGCCAAATAAGAGTTTTTTAATCTTAAAACATGTGCTGGAAATAGGAAAATTTGGACAACAACAAAAAGAAAAAAGAGTGGTGGATGGCCAATAAATTAGAAGTGAGAAATGGGGGAGGACGGACTGCAGAGAATGTTTTCCACACAGTACATCATAGTTAATTCAGGTCATCTCAGGTCAGCAAGAGAAGGGAAGCTCATGGAGGAATTCACAGTTCACTCTCAGAAGTTAAAAGAAATGAATAGATGTTCTTCTTGTCAGAAACTTCATCATTCAAGCATTGTGTTTTGAATAATTAATAATGAAACTCAGAATTCAGCAAGAGTTTGGGGATAGATCTCATTTAAGACACAAGAATTGCTTCTGATGCTGACAGCAGTACTCTTGTTTTGGCAACCAAGCATACCTTAAGTGTGTAGTTAAGGACCATGCTCAGCCAGGACTGTGACGGTTTGGGAGTTCCCCGCCCCCCACACTTTGAAATGACCCAGACTAGATCTCAGCCGGACTGGAAGTTAAGAGATGAAGCTATATTTACAGCTCAGCACAATATACAAGCAAATATATACAGTATATACAAGAATATTTACAGAAATATACAAGTTTAAGGTAATACAGACACACAACTCCCCTCCCAGAAATCAGAGACCCCAGGAGGGGCTCCCAACCACCCTTCCACCTTCTCCCCACTCCCACACCTTACCCCAAGGTTTGGCTTACGTGCAAGGAGGATCGGCTGGGGAGGATTAGAAGAAAAGTGGTTAGTGAAGTTATTCAACAGAGAGGAGAAGCCAGAGCTGCTAGCCCAAGACCCAAGCAGCAAGCCAGCCAGAAAGCAAGTAAGTCCCTCGTGACCCAGACTGCCAGCTCGAGAGACTCTTATCTTTTTGTTTTGGTTTTCTTATACCTAAACATTGCAGCAAGCCTCTGAGTGAAGTAGACATCACCACTGTTTTCCTTCACAGCCTATAGTACAATTTTTCTCTATTAAAAAATATTCCAATTAGCTCAAACCAGCACACAGGACCTAATACTGGCTCTGCAGAAGTGATTCCTTTGTGCTACTTAGCTAAACACTTACTCAAATAAATACAATGAGAGAGCTATGTAAAGATTCCCTAGCTTCTCATTTAGTTCTCTGGTTAAAGTAGCTAGAATACAGAACTCAAAAATATTTCATTGGGAATAACTGTCAGATCTGATCAATTAACTTATTCAACTCTTTCTAGGACATTTTTCAAATAAAGTACCCAAGTGTTATAATAAAATCCTTTTGTAAGGAACAGGTTAATTTTGTTTCTGAAATAAAATATTTGTGCAAAGATAATTATTCTGTGAAGTTATCTAAATGATTAGTTTTCTGAATATCACAAACACATACGAATAAAAGTTTGAGTTTACGTTACTGACACTTTGAAGTCAAGAAAGTCTTTAATTTAAATCAGTCTCTCTGTTGTCTACAGTACATGATGCGTGTCTAAAGGCAGAAACAGACAACAAATCACTTCGACTTAATTTGTCCATTCAATTAATTCCATGTGATTGTGCTTTTAGAAGAGAAAATGTGCCTATGGTAAAATCCAGGCACTTAGAAATTCAAGAGAAATCTCACACTCCCTTCATCAGAGTTGAGATTTCACCTCTATCATACTTGAGTTTCAGGAACGAAAGATTTGTGCTTAGTGAATCACTGGTTGGCATCTGGTCAGTTGGACATACATTGTTGAAATCTGCATCATATAATTGGAGTGTATATCCTTCAAGATGTACTTCAGTTTATTTCTTTTTGCATTTATTAAATGGTATATATTTGAAAACCATGGGAAGGGTGAGCAGAAGGATAGATTGTATGCACCATAGTGTACTTCCCTTGTGTCCAACAGGTCAGCCTTTGGATTCTGGTAGAGTACACTAGCTGCATGCAGCTCTTTCTGGGATATATAAATGCAAGAGGAAACACCAAAATCAAGTTCTGAAATGAGATGATGGGACCAAATAGGAGCTGTTTCCCAAGGGCAGTACTTTTCCTGCCTTCTCTGATTTTTAGCAACTTTGATGTAGTTCTGTAGATTATGTAAGCATGTAACTGAGTCCAATGTCATTAGACATTTCTGTTGTAAAAATCCAGAGACCCTACATGTTCACTTAACAGTATTTCCAATATCTTTATTTTTTCCTGAATCACAAGTGAACATTTTTGCACAGTCATCAAAAATTGAAAGCCACTCTGAGCTTTGGATATCTCTCCCTTTGTTTTCAATGCACCACAACTGGAGGAGGTGGAATTAGCAGAGGTACTGGAAAAAACTAATTATTGTCTCTCTTTTGCTGCAAGGCTAGTAAAAAGATGTTCCTTCATTTTCATTACTGGAAGACTATAATGTTTTAAAAGATCACTAGGAAATAAAATATTCTTGCCTAAATTTCAAATCAGATAATTTCTGTTAAGATCATTATGAGGCTTTTTCACTAGTACTCAGTGGGAGACTCTCTAGTGATCTGCAAATAGGGGCAGAAATAAACTTGCACTTTCTGATACACTTTTTCCAATGAATGTTAAGTCTCATGTGATAGCCAGGCTTTGGTTGATCTTTGGTAATTTTGAACATACCCTCACTTTCAGGACTGTGAACTAGATTTGAGGATTATTTCCAGTTCACAACGAAAGATGACGAAACTTTCCTTCTCTTCTCAATAGATGCTTTCTTCAGTGAGAATCTAATCTACAAACTCTTCATTGTAGCATGGAAGCCTGAGCTGCAAGTGACATTTTGGTGACTAACAGTTTATTTGTTGACCTCCATGTTTACCCATAGTAAATGAACAAAAAAACCAAAACAACCCAAAAACAAAAGGGCATGATACTATGAATAAGAAATTAATCCACTGCTACTTTTCTTGGCTTAATTGACCATAATCAGTGACTTATTTAGTTCTCTGATCTTTTAAAAAATAATAGTTAAAAAAGTACTGGTAGCATTTAGAGTCTTTCAGAGCTTTACACAATGTAAAGAAAAACAGTTTAAGGTTTCACAAAACTGTTGAGTTTTGCAAAACATTTTCCCCTTAATTTAAACCATCATTTTCTCAAAGAAAATTAAATTAAAAAAACAACAAACATGTTTTTATAGTTTAACAGAATACTGAGTTATGCAAACAATAAAGATCCTTGTTTGAAATTAATTCTGGTCCTGCTTCTGGGATTACCAGGGGAATAAAATTATAGCAAAACAAAACAGAAAAACCTGCTGCAGCTTAGAATTCAAATTTTACCGGAAGCAAAAGGAAATTTAGGCTTAGTAGTTTTGAATTTAGTAGTTTCTGTCTTGTTTCCAAAGAACATGATTTTGAAGTTTGTCTTAAATTTGACAAAATGAAAAGTCCCATTACTCCTGTCATCAGAAACAAACATCATACCTCTGTTCGTTTGGTTGGTGGTTTTTTTTTCTTTATGGCTCACTAGTTTACTTTTTCCTCCTCTACCTAAGGGACATTTTGAAGTGATTCTCAGGAATGTGAAGTCAAGGACAGCATATTAAGTCAATAGATACTCATTGTCTAAACTTTAGAGGAAAAAGTCCCTTCTAGTGCAGGAAGCTTGCCAGGAGGTGGGGAAATCCCACAAAAGGAATTGAACGCTTTTAGGTTGACTGCTTCTTTTATGTTTGTGTGAACACTAAAACCTAAAATTGGCTCTAAAAGTCTAAATCTCATGGGATATCATAGTACTAATCATTTCAGTTTTGGCATCTGAGTCTTAGAGGGTGCCTGCCTGAGTGTGTTTGTCTGCTTTAGCTACCCAAATTACCCATCAGTCCTTTGCTCTGTTGAAATCTTCCCATCTGTTTTGTGTTGAGCCACTTCAATAAACTATTGCTCTCCTTCTTTGTGTACAGAACTGCCTTCTGGAACACAATGTTTAGTCAAGCTCCTTGGCCCACAAATTTCTTCTTATCCAGCTGTCCTTCCCCAAGCGCCCCAGTTGTGCTTGGGTTCCCAAGAATCCAAAGTCAACATTGTAGAGGCACGGGCATGCTGAGTTTGTGGTTGAGGGCACATCCAAATATTGCTACATCCCAGATTTGGTTCAAATAGTTAGAGTAGACCATTAATTCTAATTACATAAATGACATTTCTGCAAAGGAAAGAAGAATGGGGAGTGAAATGGAGCAGTGATCAACTGCTGAAGTCTTCACTGAAGTCTTGTGTTCAAAAAAACACAAGCATTCCTGTAACATTACACTAACTCTGTCACCAGGGACCCAGAGGCCCAGTTTCTAGTGCTCCAAGAGTCCCAAGCCACAGAGCTATGCCCATGACTTCAATATTGCCAGCATTAAACAGATTTTCTGTGGAAATTTTTGAAGTACTTTTTTCCTCCCTTTTTTTTTTTTTTAAATGACTTTTGTTTTATTTGTTTGGTTTGTTTTGTCTTAAAAAAATCTTGTTTGCTTTCAGTTGAAGAGTTATTGGCTCCCGAGGGTCAGAAGCCAACATGTGAAATAGGTATCAATGAACTGTTTTCATTCTACAAGTGAATGACCATGTCAAAAATTCCTTTAGTCTGTTCCCTTTTTGTGTGGGGCTTCAAACAATATCACTTTCCTTGCTATTCCTAGCTGTGTATTTTGTTGAGGATTTTAAAGCAGCTTAATAGATTGTGCACATTAAAAATGCTTAAAAAAAAATATGAGCTAAAATATGAAAATTATGAACTTACACATGTTTTTTTATAACCATTTCTTATTACAAAGGGACTTCTTTTTCACAATGTTAGTTTATCTTTTTACTTTTTTAATAGCTTGTTCCAGCTTCCATTTCTAAAGGCTCGCATTCAGTGGTACAAAGCCTCAGTGAATGTGCATAGCAATTTTATACCCTTTTAAGATAAGGTGATTTGCTGTATCACTCACTACATAATAAAGTAAATGGGGGGAAACTTTGGAGAGGACATGCTGCCAGTTTATCCTAGAACGTCTTGGCTTGTGCTGGCGGATGGCCTGACCACTACAGCAACATGGTATGCTCACAGCCTCTTGCAGGCCAGCAGCTCCCCAGCTCTGGGCTGCTCTATCACCAACTTGCTGTGTGGCCGAACGCAAATGAAACAACCATCCTATAACTCTATTTTCCTTACTCCTAAGGACAGCAACGCTCATGTCCAGCGTTAGAAGACTGAGGCTTGTGAAGACTGAATCCAATGGCAGTGAGTTACCAAAACTTTGATAAGGCAGCTGGGTACAGGGAAGGATGCTGGCAGCCCAGCGGATGTGAGAGGGCTGAAGGCAGAGTGGGTGCCATAGGTTTTACTCCAGGAAACCTTCTGCTGAAACCAGAATTGGTTCTCTTACTCCATTGTGAGGCTCTTAAGTGCTTCATAAGCTTTTGTCTTGAGTAACCTGTACTAGTGGGAGGTGTCCCTGCCTATGGAAGGGGGTTGGAACTAGATGATCCTTGAGGTCCCTTCCAACCTTACCACTCTATGATTCTATGATTCTAACTGAGCCCCAGTAAAACAACTTTTTTATAATACTATGCATATATAATAAGGTCTAAAAAAGCAATAGAAAAGCACATTGTAATTGTTGTTAAAACTAGCATTTGGAGAGAATTTCCAGAGATTCTAGTTTTTAACAGTACTTTCAGGTAGATAGATAGAATACTCAAATCAACCTAGGTGTTACAATATTAATGATAGTAGAACCCAAAACTCAATCCAGTCCCTTTTATTACTTTTGCAAAACGCAAGCATTGATTTGCCCCATGTTGTATATGACCTCCATTTAACAATAAATAAGCTTTCCTAGACATCTAAGTGACAGAAAATAGAGAACAGAAATAATATGGTCAAACCGCCAGAGTACACCTCAGAAAGAATAAAACTTTTGAAGAGTGTTAGGAGCCTGAGCTCATTTGTGCCCAGATTATTTTTTTTAAATATAACCAGAATTTTGCCACTTAAGATCAAAGACAGGAATCTAGTTAATGGAGAAAAGTATTTTTCTCCTTTTGCTTTTCTCTTTCTTCCCCCTCCCCNAAAAAAAAAAAGTTAAAAAAAAAAAAAACCAAATTTCCTTTTTTTTTTTTTTTTTTCTAAATAGAAGTAGTTTGTAAAATCCATTGTTTATCTGTTCATTAGATAAGATAAAGTAATAATGCTTTTGCCTGTTTTTTCATCCCAAGAAAGAATAATGTTGCATCTGAGCATCTGCTACAACAGGTTTTATATTTTAGAAGATTTAATCTGTAGGGATGAGTTAATGTTTCCAGGGAGTGGCATTGCAATACTAGTTAAAATGTCTCCTATAAATATGAACTCAGACTGTTGAAAATGAAATTTGAATACTGAGGCAGTTAGTTACTTTGGCTTCCAAAGGTACCAAATAATAGCTCCTTCAAAACAATCTCCTTTAAGTGGCTGAGATTCTTGGAAATACTATGACATCATGATAGCTTGTTGCAAACATCGATCTGGAAACTTACTCCTGCCAATAACTGAGAGTAAATTACTCCTTGTACATACCCTTGCTGGTTGCTGGAAGGATCATTTCTACTCATTTTAGTATTGATATTCACCATAAGTAGCCATAGAAAATGAGTGTGGAAACACTGTCTGGAGTATACTTAGGCTGGTATGAAACCAGTGCAGGACCAGAATCTGAATTTGAATTCAATGCTGCAAAAATTTAATATAATGTTACAATTTCAGAATTTAAACAGCCAGCTAACAGAATACTTTCTCTATGACAAGGCATAAGTAACATCTGTGGTCTTTTTTTAATGTCTTGTTTTTAATGTTTTGTAGAAGAAATCGAAACCTCAAGAATATATTAATTTATGGAATCTTTGCTTAAAAGATCTTGCTTGAAAGTCCTTGATGAAGAAAAGTCATATCTAAGTGTGTTGGTAAAACTCTTTGCTGATGCTTGATTTCAATGTTAAAGAGGCTTCAGTATCAGTAAAGAGCAGGAAAACAGGAAAGAAAAAGAACCATTGGAGAGACCTGAAGTGTAGGCAAGTTCTGGAGAAAATACACACTATTATAGTTTATTGTAATTTAATACATGAATCACTCAAGAAAGAGGTATATTTGGAATCACGTCTAGGATATTAATTTTTTCTGTAGCAGGATGAGAACTTATGCACTATTGTCTTTGTGTTCTACTAGTTACGAACATGTACAGATGTAGCACGAACACTGAAATTTCTGAAAGAAATAACTAAATGATTCTGGGTATGTGTGCCATAAAGTGTGGACAGAGTGAGATGCTCTCAAATGAATTGGAAAGAAGTACACAGTATTATATTTGAAGTATAGTATTATATTTGAAAAGAAAGACACAGAAAAAATTCCAGAGCATATGCAGGATACGTAACAAACCCCCTTAAACCTTCTCCCAACCCAAAACTAATCTACAATCCCCAGTGCTCCTCTTCTCCCTCCCCTAGCACTTTCCTGTGTCCACCTCCTAGACTCCTCTAGTCCTTAGAGGATTTTTAACACTATGGTTCCCAACCTATGACAATGTGTTCTCTGGAAGATTGTCAAATATCAGTAATGTGTCTTTAAAATTGATAGATTATTCTAATAAGTGAAATAGATTCTTCTATTTTTTTAATATGAATTCTGGGAAAATTCAAAGGGAAACTTTTATGTGTGCAGAAGACACAAAGTTCTAGCCTCATTTTTTGGGTACATCTACAAATTAAAAAGCTCTAGTGCGAGCTTTTTAAAATGTTTCTGTGAAAAAAAAAAAATTACATGTTCTTAAATGTTAAGGAACATTGAAGTTAATTTGTAAAGTAACATAAAGTAACATTTTACCCTCAAATACAGTCTTCAGTACCTTTGTGTTTAGGAGAACCGGACCCATCGGGTTTTACTAGTAGAAGGAACATAAATGGAGCATTTTTTTTCAACAACTGGAAACCATCTCAAGATACACAGCTCAGCTTAGACTAGAATTAAAACAGCAACAACAGTATCAACACCACCACTACAGTCTTCCAGTGCTTTCAAAGGTACTTATCTAACCAATAATGGCCAAAAGCCATCCGTCATTGCTTAAACTACATGATGATAAAACCAGCGTCTGGAAAGTATCATTACTTGATCTACTTGGTAAACTTTCAAATATTTCTTTCAGAAGATTTGCCAGGTAAACAGCATAGCATAAAATTTAGTTTTATTTAATTTGTGTTTTATTACTTTTGAATTTAACTTTCAAAAAAAAAAAAACAAAAACAAAAAAAAGGACATGATTAAAATGCTACAGTTGAGTGAAGGTAAAAAGCTTCTGCTGCAGAAAGTTGACTGAGTCTGAGTCTGTAGGTCATGGATGTGTCAGTGAACTTGAGTCCAGAAAACTCTGCTGTGGTGCTGTTTAGTTGGTTTAGATCTGGGTCTGAAATGATTTGGATAGGGTGAATGCAGTATCCTATTTGGCCTCATTCCTTTGTTAAGACTGCTGTCGATTGTGTCAAGGCCAAAATACTGGTACATTCAGATGGATTTCTTATTCCTTATTTCAAGGCAATATGTTATCGATCCTTTAGTTGCCACAATAACAGAATGGGTTTGCAGAGAAACTAAGAAAACTTTAAATTGGGTTATTGTTTTCACTGTAGAATTCAACCAAAAGAAATCCAGTCCTCAAGTAAAGTCTATCCACAAAACTCCTTCCCTCAAAGAATAACATCTTCTTTTGGACTGTCCAAAATTTCACTTTTACAAACCTGAAATAGGAATTCATCCACTTGTCTTCATTTTAGATTTCTCCTTTTAAATGAAAGAAGTTTACTCATTTGGATCTTTAATTTTATGCATATGACTTGGGTAAAGAGCATGAAAGAACATTCCTGAGAACATTTCATTAACAACTCTGCAAACAGCAAATATTTTCTACTTATGAATGCAGGTAAGTTTCTTGCAAAGTTTCAGTGAATAGCATGAAGGATTGGGAAATGCAACATGCCAGCACTTTATGACCTGCCAGTGGGATTGGGAAAGGGGAAGCTTCCCAGATGAGTCATAGGTACTGCAAAGAGGCTTTCTCTAAGCTTTAAGCAAGAGGGGCAAAGCTTTGAAACAGAAAGAAATGAAAGATCTGTCTCCAAAAATTTGGAATGGAAACCAATCAGCTCCAGCATGGAGATTTCTACTTGGAGACTATTTCTTTTGTATTTGGCAAAAGCAATGAATAGAACCAAGGACTGGTAGTGATTAATGCAAATGTGATGACATTTGCTTTTCGAGGGGAGATTTGATGAATGACTGAATGTCCGGCCTCTAAAATAAAGGTATCTTCATTTCCCCAGATCCTGTTTGAAATGAGTTCCTCAAGCAATATTATTTTGCATTTATACAGCACCTTTTAAATCAAATTTCCAAAAACTCTTAAGTGATTAGCATGGCAAAGATTTAAAACACAGTTAAATGCAGGATAGTGGGAAATGCATTTGCAAAATAGCTGCAGTCTCTCTAAAGGATATGCCCAGGTTTCTATTGTTCAGATTGTTAGACTGTTGTGGTGTTTTTTGAAGGTTTTGTTTTGTTTGGGTTGGGTTTTTTCTGTGTGTGTGTGTTTTTTGGTCATTTTTATTGTTGTAGGTTTTGTCTGAGGTTTATTTGGGTTTGTGGAGGTTGGGGTTTTTTGTTTGTTTGTTTGCTTGTTTTAATTGGATAAACAGTGTGCATGTGTATAGGCAAATACCTTAAAGTGAAATCCTAACGCAAATGGCAGGTACATTACACAAATTATTTGGAATAAATAAAAGCTGACTCATCAATATGAATGTATTTTTTTTTTTATTAAGAAATTCTTCATTAAGTACCAGGAGAGAGCACAAGATTTGCCACAAGATTTGCTTTAGCTCATAATGAAATTATAAAAACAATCCCAGCACGGCTACTAAGAAATAGTTTTACGGGTTTGTTTTTTTTTCTGAAGAAATGTGAAAGTATAGAAGGATATATGATGAATGTTTTAAAATAAAACCCAGTACATCTTATAATTTTTTGGCAACAACTTAAAACTTTTTATTTTTTTTTTTAATTCTCACAGAAAACCAGTGCATTTTTATAAGACAAAAACCGTACAGTCAACAATGTAATAACTTTTTTTTTTCAAATTTGAAGACAACGACTAAGTGAAAAAGGCATGTTTTTTTCTCAAAGCTCACTGATGCCTTGACCCACATAAATATGCTACTGATTGTTTATTATAGACTTGAAAGAGGAAGAAGAATAATAATTTTCAAGGTAGATAAGAAACTGCAACAGGAGTATGATAATATAGCAAATGTGCTGCTGTCAAGTTTTAGTACTGTGACTGCACCATCTTTGGCATAAAGGCAGAATAATGGTCTTGGGTATGTGAAGTGTAAGTGAAATATTTGAAGGTTAAGTTAATGACAAATTCTGTGCTCATAGATATAACTGTAAAATACAGGAGCATCACAGTACACTAGAAAGGATTTCACTCAGTAGCTTATTGAAGCTCAGAAGTATCTGACTATATGTTTTGTTTCCCACCTGTATGAGGGACTGCGGATAGAAAGATTAGGTTGTGCATCTGGGTGCTTCTGGGCTGTTATACCATAAATACCATTTAAATATTCTACCTCCTACTTGTAATGCTTTCAATTACTAAAATCCTTCTAGACCTGTTCACTCCTTATTTCAATATTGTAATCAAAAGATTGTTCTCCCCTAGACAGACATCAAGCAGAAGTTATTTGATATACATTTTGATGTGGCTGAGCTACAGATTAAAATTAACTTAAGCTATGCACAACAAAGAGTTTAAAAAAATTATGTATGGAAATTATGCAGACCAATAAGCATAATTTCAAAAGTAAATTCAAGTATCTTTTAATTTAATTGCATGCTTGAAGGTGTTTGAAACAAATGATAGAAATAAAGTTATATGCTAATAATCATGTGCATCCTCCAAGTACAGTTGTACCCTACTCCCATTCTAGGAGGACAGCCATGTAGTTTCACTGATGCTCTGTAGTCAGCAGAGACTTCTGCCCTTTCCAAGACTGGGCCTTTGTTTCTTGGTCGTAAGGAAAAAATAAACACATGAAACAGGCACTGTTAATGAAATAGTAGAAATACACAGAAGTGATTGAAGCCTCAGCAGATGTATTTAGAGAGTGATAAATAGCTCAGAAAGTGAGGATATCCAGTGCAGAACAGCAGATAGCAAACCCCTGTGGGCATTAGAAATACATCAAGTCAGCTGACAGGGCAGCCAGGCAGAGCACCACAAGCTTGTGTAATTATCACCAATGTGTTTTCCAGTAGGTTGACTCAGAAATAACTTCTGAACTGCCAGGCAACATGAAAATGAACCAAATGGATTTGCAGAGTGAAAAAGTAGCAGAGGTAGCTCCCAAGTAGTAGTAGCAATGAATCACCTTTGATTGACACCATTGCCTGTAACATGGAATTTAATATTCTGTTAATTTCCTTCAATGAGTTGCAGTATTCTAAAATATGTTTTAGGAAACCACAAGGATACAGTAACTAATTCTGGGGAATAGTATACTGTCTCATCTCCTGGTGAAGTCAATGAAAAAATTATGTATTTCAACAGGTTAGACCAACTTCATGCCTAAAACAAACAAAACCTTTGACAAATTTTCATGGATCATGAGATAAAAATATGCCAAGTATACTTGGTTGGGTCTTTGCACATCTCTGTATGTGATAGAAGTTTTTTTGGCTTTAAAATCTCTGGGCTAGACCCCTGTATTTAACCTGGAACAGCTTACACTAGTTGATGTAAATGTTCCTCCTCCCTCCCCTGCATGTTGGCCAACATCTAATGACATTGAAAATTATTTGTGGAGAAGAGCAGCATGCCCTGACAGTCTCCCACGCTCACTGAGAACACAAAGCTCCACTGAAACCTCCTTTTGTGTTTGTTCTGAGAATTAAAAAAAAAAAATAAATTAAAAAACAGAAAAGAAAAATTAATCAAAATTATCTTCTCTAATAATAAAAGGACTCATCATCTGGATAAAAATAAACACGGGAAACAAAACATAAAGACTGCAGGCTTTAATTAGAAACACAGAACACTGAACATGTCTGATTCAAACCTTTGGCTTCGGTTCTTGCCTTGAAAACAGCATAGCAAATTGACTAAACACTGCATTAGTTCTCAGCAGGCATCAGGAGCACCCAGGCTCCTCAGTGCTGCTGAGCTCTCAGTTTGGGACAGCCCATGAGAGACCTTTGCCAGACGCCCTTCGTCTAAGCACTGGAGGGCAAAACTGCTTAGTTTGGTTGATCCATCCCAAACGGTGCACTGACCTTCCCATCATCTCTGTCATCTATAAGGGCAAACTAGAACCATAGAATCATAGAATCGTAGAATGGTAAGGCTGGAAGTGATCTCAAGGATCATCTAGTTCCAACCCCCTGCATAGGCAGGGACACCTCCCACTAGAACAGGTCACTCAAGGCCTTGTCCAACCTGGCCTCAAACCCCTCCAGAGAGGGAGCATCCACAACCTCCCCGGGCAACTTGTGCCAGTGTCTCACCACCCTCACTGGAAAGAACTTCCTCCTAACATCCAGTCTAAATCTCCCCTCTGCCAGTTTAAACTCATTGCCTCTTGTCTCGTCATTACAAGATCTTGTCAATAGTCCCTCCCCAGCCTTCCTGTAGGCCCCCTTCAGATACTGGAAGGCTACTATAAGGTCTCCTCAAAGCCTTCTCTTCTCCAGGCTGAAGAGCCCCAACTCTCTCAGCCTGTCTTCGTAGGAGAGCTGCTCCAGCCCTCTGAGCATCTTGATGGCCCTCCTCTGGACCCTCTCCAACAATTCCATGTCCTTCCTGTGCTGGGGGCTCCAGAACTGCACACAGTACTCCAGATGGGGTCTGACGAGAGCAAAGGGGCAGAATCCCCTCCCTTGCCCTGCTGGCCACACTGCTCTTGATGCAGCCCAGGACTCAGTTGCTGTCTGGGCTGCATGCGCACACTGCAGGCTCATGTTGAGCTTTTCATCACCCCAGACCCCCAGGTCCTTTTCCTGAGGGCTGCTCTCCAGTCATTCACCACCCAGCCTGGATTTGTGCTTGGGATAGAAGATGTGCCTTGGATTGGCTTGGGTTTTTTGTATGGTCAATGAAAGTAAGAGAAGCAAAAATCTCCTAAAATTAGAAGGAAGGTGCTGTCTTTTTGAGTCTGAATTGCTGAAATTTTGACTCAACAGCAGCTGTTGCAGTGCAATCTCTGAAATACTGCTGTCATAACAGAGTTCAGAAGATCCTGTTCTAGGAGGCAATGTTTAATAAATATTTTCCTCTGACTTTACCTTGCTGAAGATCAGATGATACATCTTTCTAAAACATCCAATGTTTCTATGCATTTCATTGGACTAGAGTACAAGAAATCATAAGGAAACATTGCTTCCACCATGGGAATTTGCTGGGGCTGGGTCTGCCTTGTGCTTCTCTGTGAAGTGACAAACTACCCAGTGAGATACTAATCACTGAGTGGAGGGGCTACTAAGGCAATACCATAATACAGAAAAATGTGGCAATTTCAAAGGATGGAATTTTATAATCTATTTTTTTTCTTGATTCTTTAGGTGTCTCAAGAATGAATTTGATTTTTTTCATGATGGCCTTGATCTGCCAAGCATTTTAGAGGCAATGCTGTCTTGCTTAATTGTTAGGATCAGAATTTAAATCACTTCTTCTTTGAAGCATCTTGCATCTCTTATGGATACATATGAGTAGAATACACAGAAATTATAAGCATGCATCTTTTGTAAAACCTTTGCAAACAACTAATCTTTTCATAGAATGCCACTGAATTGGTAAAGAGGGATACACTTGTCTTCCAAAGTACTTAGGAATGATTATGTGTTACAAACTTTTATGTAGTCACATAATGGTCAACATCTGCTAACAACATATAGGTTATGACACTGTATTTAGAATTCATTTGTGACTTCTTTTTGCCTTTCTCATTAACTTTTGTATCTGTCAGGTACATTTTGTACCACAACATAGTGGTCTAGAGAAGTTTTAAAACACACACGGGGCCACTATTTGCTGGTGACACAGCACAGCACTGCTGTAACCTAAGGCTGCTGGAGGTATTGTGTGAACAAAAATCTTTTGAGATGTTGGCAGATAGATGGTTCTGGCAGCAGCTGTGGTAGTCTGGGTTAGACAAGGTTGTGTGACAGCCACGCTCCCCAGACACAAAGGTCTGCTCTTCTTCCAGAGTGAGCTCACGTTCCCTGCATTTGGTGTAGGCATGCACATCTGCTACATGGGTGGTAAGGACAAAGGAAAAATCTCTCCTGCTCTCTAAAATTAGTGAGAAAAACTCCAATCAATCTAAAGGGAGCAAAAATGTTTCTGTGGTTTTAAATAAAAATAAAATTGGAAATAATTTTGAAAACTGAGCTAAGAAATACATGAAGAAATAAAAACTGAATGCATTAAGAGAACTTTGAGGACCAGAAGTGAGAAAAAAATATGGCTGTTAAGTAGAAATAAATAAATATGAATAAGGATGAATGTGATAAAGCTCCAAGGGAAATGAAGATTTGAGTAAGGACTTTAGGAGAGCATTTCCAAGATACTGCAAATAGTCATAAATGAATTTGTGATGCAGCAACCCACTTTCCTAAGAAAACAATGTGTAATTGGGTGTTGAATATTTTTAATCCTAAACTGATGCAGAACAGTGTAGCTACACTGTTGTCAATGGAATATGGCCAAAGTCCACCACTTGCACCTGTGTTTGTTTTGTTTTGTGAAAGAAAATAATGTAAACCATAAGAAAAAGGAATTCTGTGATAAGAACGATGGCTGAAATATTTTAAAGAATGTTTTGAAATATGAGACACTCAGAGTTACAGACAATGCAAACCTTAACCATGTCAAGGTTCATGTAATTAGACATGAAATGAATGCAACTGTGAAATAAGCCAGAGCTACCTGGCTGCCAAGTGATTCCAGAAACCATTTTGACTGAAAGTTCAGGGTGCTTACTGGGCAGTGAGCAGCAATATGAAACCTCACTCCCTTCACCACCCAGCATTCAAATTGCATCCCACATGCCAAACCTACAAAGGTGTTTAAGTCCTCCATTCTTTTTTAGGAACTTGAAGTTAGATGCTTAGATAGGGATTGGGAGTCTGAAAGTCTTTGTATATCTTGGCTTTTATATGCAGTATATTCTATAGGCTTGTGCACAAATCACAACCACAAAGGCACACCTGGGGAGGGATAAAAGGGAACCGATCTCAGAACTTCATATGCTTTTTATTACTAGGTAACTCTTTCCATACACTGTATGTGCACAGAGTGGTTGCTGCGCTTTTGGAGTCTGGCTTCCAGGGAGGCCAGCTTACATCACAGAGCTGGGAATAAACAGCCAAGAGTTCAGTATTATTTAGCAAAACCCAGACCAAGCTACATGATCTTCAGGCATAAAAAAATACATCTTTTGCAGTGCTGTGTAGTATTTTATGAACTGTTAGTTGATATGGCATGACTTGAATTCCGTTTCCCATGGCTGCGGTGTGACACCAGAAATATATTTGTTACTCTTGAATATGTTCTGTGTTGGTGGATGGGGTGCAGGACAAGGTTGAAATGTCAAGAAATGAATCTGACACGATGTTCTGGATTTCTTCCACATTGTGGAATCCAGCTCATAGTGCAGGTGGTGGTCTCATGAAACAGTTGTTTTTCACAAATCATTCTGCCTGTTCATTAATTTTGTGAACTGGAAGGCCATTTCCCTCTAGTCTTTTTCAGGAAAAGAGCCATCCAGACCCATATGTCTGTTCTCCACAGCTCACTTGTCAATGTATATGTAAAGGCACAGAGAAGTTGCCGAGCATTTTGGAGCTGTAAGCTGGGAAAGGAAATGGGATCTCTGAGAAGCATGATGAATCCAAGCCATTTCTCATGTGAAAGTTAAGATTCTTCATTTTAAATTATTGAAAGTTCAAAATTATATGACTTTTAAATCTTTATTAAACAGGCTAGAAAAAAACTTATCATCAATAATTGATATTGTCTACAGAGCTCACCTCATGAAACAGACAATTTCACCGATCAGCATATCAGAAGATTCCAGACTGAGGGCTCCAGGCAGGGCTTACTAAAATACAATTAGACTCTTTGTTTGTTTGTTTTTTTGTTTTTTTTTTGTTAAAGATTAAGAGGTTATAACATTCATTTTAATCTGAACTTAGAGCAAAAATGATGCTGTCTCATTTCTGTTTTCTGGGAAAATGATTTAGAGGAGAGGTGATATCCAGGAAGGTCTAACAGATAAATACTTAGATTCTGGATTTAAGAGGTTTGGGTAAGTACCTTCCTTGTCCACTGAATTACTAAACAATTTCTGCTTGACAGTGTGAAAAAATACAGTGTTGATTAAAGAAGAGGAGGGGAAAAAAAAAAAAAAAAAAGGGGAGACATCCAATCTAGATACATCTAGGAAGTGTGAGAACCAATCTGAGCCCTTCAATCCATTCAGACCACCAGGCACAGGATACTACAGGTCAACTATTCTTTACTTCTTCTTCAAATTACGCCCTGACTCTGGGATGGTTTTGGGTTCAGACCAGCATATTGCTGTGGGTCATGTTACACAGAATTTGGTGCATTAGCAGATTCAGTGCTCCTCAAAAGAATTTATCAGAGTACATTTCAAATTACATTCTCCAGAGGTATAGACTGTGTGTGTGCAAGCAGTCCCTGCTTACCTGTTCTCACAGGCAGGGAGGGAGAGTGACTTTTGACCCCAAGTCTCTTGGAAGGCATGAGTTAAACAATCATTTTTGATTTCTACTTTTCCTACAAACAAAGGCTAACCAATAGCTTATAAATTCAGATAATTCAACAGAATGCAGGGAATTGGATGGAAGAAATTATAGATGAGGTAGCATATAGAGGAACCTATGTACAGCAGGGTAGAAAAAAATGTGTTTGCTCCTAAGTGCCTTAGTCTTATAAGGTTACTAGTTCAGTACAAAGAAACAGAGCTGGCACTTAGAACAGACTAAGAGCATGGAGGCATGGATGTGATCTGAATTTTGGAAGAGGTAGACGAAACATTGAGGAAAGAGAGCAATTATCTGAGACCGTAAGAATGAGAGCACTGTTAGCAAGCTAAGAGTGAAAAAGCAAATAAAAAACTAAAGCTTGACGGACTGTGACTACAAGCTGGCTATTTAAGATATTTAGGCTCACTTTCACTTGTGCCAGGTATAAACTGTCTCCTTGTGTGCAAGGAATAAGTTAAGATGTCATACGAGAAGAGTCCAGTGTAGGTGGAGAAGATGTATGTAATTTACTCATCGAAGGCTGGACTAAATCAGTTGTTTATTCATATCCTCTCTGCAAGATCGTTTAGTCCTTGGGGAGAGACAAAAAAGTCAAGTCTACTCAAAAAGACTGACCCCTCTTTTTCCATGTGCCACCCTCCCATCCATCCACTTTTCCTCTGCAAGTACAAGCCTTTGTGAATGTAGTCCGTGAAGCTGATTGGGAAATGAATCAGCCTGAAAATAAACTTGGTAGGTTAGTTTTAGCTTGGATTGGTTTCCTGATCTGGTTCATAGTGCAGCCAACATGGCTAACAGTATCTGTATCTTGTATGGTTGTAGTCTCTACCTTCTGTGATTTACATTAGCTTTGCAGCTGCTGCATGTGTGTGCTGTAGGACTTTCAGACCTTACTAAGGAACATTGTGCTATGGAAAGAGAGGGCTGGGTCATCCATGTGGGGAAATATCACTATATTCAACTGGAAATATTTTATTGGAAATGTGTCTATTGCCTTTGTTCAAACTAATCTTACACAAAATAGCTCGGTAACTAAAATATGCATGTCATAGAAATACCCGTGTTAATTTCTGACATTTTTGTGACTTCATGATTTACTCTTACATAGAGCTGCCTTTTAGCAAGATTTATAATTCTGTTTTGAAACTATCTGCATCATTCATTCTGTTCTGAAGAATGCCCCTTCTGTTATGGTCCTTTCTAACTCTAGAAGGAGATGTTTGAAGAACACAATTTTTACTGCATCTAAAAAAAAGCATATTACAGTCACCTCGTTACCACTCAACTCTCTACCTTTTCATTTTTTGCTGTTGGTCTAGCTGCACAGCTATGCTACCTCAAATTTAATTGTCCCCTAATCTTCTGGTTCTACCCACCTCCTCACCACCTCTGTCCCTGCTTAAGCTCTCCCATTTCTCTTGGCAGAAGGTCTTAGCAAGTGTTTCTTTGGACTCTCCTTCCCTTCCCTTCCCTTCCNCCCTGCCCTGCCCTGCCCTGCCCTGCCCTGCCTTGCCTGTGGTATGACCTTTCTCTCCTTCTGTCTTGGGCTTCTTTCTCTATTCCTCAGATTTTTCTTCCTCTCTAGGCACAGATACAGACATTCTTCATGTGTTCTTTCAGTTCCTTTTTCTGCTTGCTTCCTTCTACCCATTCTCTTCTTAGCTCTTCATCTCCTGTGTGCCCATTGTACACCACTTACTCTTGTCCTAAACCTCTTGGTCTCCTCTGCTTTGTTGTTCTGCTTGCTGTATGTTAAGTTTCTCACATTATAAATAAACCTCTTCTGACTCCTCGCATCTCTAGGCACTGACCCATCTGCATCTGGTCTTTCTAAGTCTCTAAGTTTCTCAATGTGCTGTTTGCACTTTTTTTTTCCCTAGCACCCTTCCAATGCGGCTTCCCTCCTCTGCCCTTAAATGAAACCATTCTTTCCACAACATCTAATGTCATCTTCTTTTCCAAATCTCAGACTCACTGCTGTAACCATAACTTCTCTTGGCCTCCCTGCTTCTGCTCTCTTTGAAATCTCTCTGAGATTTGTCAGGTCTGACTTTGCTCAGGCTCCTCTTACCTCTTTCTCTCTTGTTAAGAAAGTGTGGTCAAAGCCCCCAATCAGATTACCCTCACATCCAAACAATGTCAAATATAGTGAACACGGCATCTCCAACACATAGTGCTTCCTAGCTATGCAGGTTACTGAAACTCTTATCATAGAGTCATAAAATCATGGAATTGTTTGAGTTGGAAGAGGCCTTTAAAGATCATCTAGTCCAACCTTCCTCATAATAAGCAAGGACATCTTCAAGTAGATCAGGTCACATAGAGCCTTGTCTAACCTGACCCTGAATGTTTCCAGGGATGGGGCATTCACAGCCCCTCTGGGCAACCTGTTCCAGTGTTTCTTTATCTTCATCATCTAGTCTAAATCAACTTTTTTCTTTCTTTCTTTATTTTTTTTTTTTAATACTTCTTGTTCCATTGCTACAGTCTTTGCTAAAAAGTCTTCTGTAGACTCTTCTTTTTTCCTGCACTTAAATTATACAGAATCCTTTCCTCAGCCTCTGTAGAAGCATTCTTGCTCCCCTCATGTTTGTTCAGGAAACAGCAGGAAAGAAATATCCCGACTTCTCATTTTAGGAATATTTAGCATATCTCTACTGTATCTCTGTCTCGATACTCTTGTGCTCCATCCACCTCAAATAAGAGCACTTCCTGCTTTCAGAGTCAAAACTCTTTATGCCTACTTCCATTTGCCACACTACCCCAGTTAACTGCAGATAAAATTCATTCTGTTTCTGATGGTGAAATTTAGAGAGAACTTCTGTAAAGTATCTGTAAAACTGTCATCTCTTTGCTTCAAATTTCTCTCTAAAAGCACCTTTCCTTTGGGAATGACTGTTAAGCAGCTTAAAGAGGTGATACTAAAATGTAATATTTTCCTCTTCCATTTTAGTTTTGCTTACTTTAGACAAGGAGTGTAAATTTCCTCAGATCTTTCCACTTCTTTCAATCTGTATTTGCTACGTTCTGATTATAACTAGAACATCTGCGTGAAACAGGAATAATAACAAATCAGTTGCCATTGCACAGTAGTTGATTTTGATGATTTCAAGACTGCCTGAATCTTTTTTTTTTTTTAATATGTATATGTATGTGGCTGGCAACAGGAGGCCAGAAAAGCAAACATTTCCTAGCTCTTTACTGAAAGATTTAAAAACTGAGGTATTTAATGAATGACAGGATGGAGATGTCATATAGCTACTACCAATATCTGATTTTATTTTTCCAAAATGGAATACCTGATGTTGTATGTGTTTGTGTTTGTACATGTATATATATATAGAGAGACATACATCTGGATATGTATTGCTTACTGAATATTCTACTTGGCTGGTAGCATGTGTTGAACTTCTGATGTACTCTGTGAAAGGTGGAAAAGTACTTAAAGTAGTTAAAGTGGTGTTGACTGATTGGTGAGTTGTTCTTAGTAAAAGGAGATAGTCTTTTATTCTGCCAAGTGGAGTTATCCTTTGTGTTGGGAAGGTGTTTTGAACCATCTTCTTTTTTCACTTGGTGTGTGGTCACCCTAAAATGCTTTAGGAATGTCTCATTTTCTTCTTGTAAAGTAGATTTGTTTTTCTTTCCTTCTTTCTCATTTTCCATTTTGGTGGATAGTTAATTTTCCTGGTATGGAGCTGTTGTCTTATGGATTATAAGTTTTGTAAAGTATTATGTGTTAGAGTAGGAATGGGACAGATCATCATCTGCTATAAACTGGTAAGGCTGTTTTGAATATGAGGCTTATTTGAAACTGTTTGCCATTATATATATATATATTTCACATAAATTAAAAGCCGAGAGTAATTTGTTATTTAAAAATTAATTATTATTTTCAATTTAACTGATTTTCACAAATTCCCACTAGAACTGAATGTAATTTCAGTTCCATTCATGACCAAATTATACCTTAAAGGAAACCTTTTTTAGAATATGACATGTATTATACTGCACATAAAAATGTAGACAGAACCATCTGTACCATCCTTTTGCAGATGAATATTCTCTTCTAAAGTATAGAGGACTGGTCTGAACTTGAGGATGACACCTTAGCTACATAATGAGCATGCCAAATTGCCAAGCTTAAATGCTATTTCTTACTTCTATTTATGACTCACTAACCTTTCCATCACACTCAAGAGTACTGTGTTGCATGTTGAATACAGACTGTGGCAAGTTGGAAGGCTCTTTCCTCGCATCCTAAATGAGTAGCCACGAGATTCGTTGTTGAAAGATACAATTCACCAATGTTTTCATTTTATTGAGCAGAAATTAAATCTGTCACTGTTGGAAAATACTGCAGTTCTGAAAATCCCATTCTATGTGGAAGAAACACAG
>VWYK01085707.1:10984-22495 GCA_013399775.1 Semnornis frantzii | reverse complement strand
AGCTGTGCTTAGGATGTCCTGAAGTTGGATTAGCAGCACTGGGCTCCAGACAGCAGGTTTGAGATTCAGAACTCCAGAAAGCAGGCAGCAGAAAGTCCCTTTTCATGGCCAGCATTAGCACATCAGCTCTGGACTGTTGGCACTTGGATGCCTTGAGAACACAGTTTGCAGGAGGTGTTGTCCTCTCGTGGCTGTTCAGTGAGAGGATGGGCAGCTGGCAGTGGAGGTGGCATGCAGCCAGCTCAGGACACAGTCCTGCTCCTTCTCACAGCCATGGGTAAGGCTGTTGGCTTCATTGCAGCTCTTCCTGTGCTGATTGCAAAGTGATTAGGTCTGTTCTTTGTGGTGAAACTTGAGAGGAAGCAGGAGACAAGGAGGGGGGCACAGAGCTAGTGGAGTGACTCCAGAGGAGGGCCACAAGGTGTGACCCAGGGGCTGCAGGAGCTCTGTGGTGAGCACAGGCTGAGGCAGCTGGGGTTGCTCAGCCTCTCAGAGAAGACAAGACCCTGGGGGGACCTTTGAGCTGCCCTCCAGCACCTGAAAGGATCCTGCAGGAAGGCTGCAGAGAGGCTTTTCATAAGGCTGTGTGGAGATAGGAGAAGGGGCAATGGCTTGAAGCTGAGGCAGAGCAGGGCTGGACTGGATCACAGGAAGAAGTTCTTCAGCAGGAGGGTGTTGAGACTCTGGTACAGGCTGCCCAGGGAGGCTGTGGCTGCCTCTTCCCTGGGGATGTTCAAGGCCAGGTTGGATGAGGCCCTGGGGAGTGAAGTCTGGTTGAGAAGCATCCCTGCCCATGGTGGGGGGGTTAGGAGTACATGATCCTGAGATCCCTTCCAACCTCAGCTTTTCTCTGGCTGTCTATCCAGTGTCCCTAGGCCCAGAGATCCACAGGGATTTATTCCAGCCACCAGTCTGTGCAGCCATGGAGGGACAGAGCTGCACTCTGTGAGCCCTGAAGAACATCACTTTCCCTTGTGGCACACATGCAAGAGTCTTTGTAAGAGCCACACACTGCAAACAGGCTTTGAGGACAGCTGCCCAAGAGGATCAGCCACACTAACAGGGCAGGAGTGCTGGGCAGGTACTGCTGCTGCAAAGTGCTGCTCCCATAGTGCTTGGATGCCTTCTAGGACCACAAGGCAATTTTTGTTAGCTCTTCAAAGTGGTGCTGCTAATTTATGTTCCTTCTTATGCTTTCTCCTCTGCTTCAGGCATGGATTTCCCAAGTGGTTTATCTCCTCTCATTTCTGTAGGAGCTGTACAAAGCTGCAGAGGAGTTGGAGGTTGCCCATGAAGTCAGCATGGGAGGCACTGACACCAACAGATGCTGCTGTGCTAGCTGCCACCACTGCCCTCTCTAAGGATGCTCTTCTGCACAGTAGCTGTCACCAAATCTCTTTTTATCCAAGAGGTGGAAATGCTTTGTGGTCAAATAATCTCAAGTTTAATTTAAAGAACCTGGAAGTCTGAGCTCCTGTGAGGTGTTCAAACTTCAGCAACCTGGAATGGCACTCCAGGTGGGCTGCAGGACATGGAGAACCTGAAGTCTGAGCTCCTGTGAGGTGCTGAAACTTCAGTAACCTGAATGGCACTCCAGGTGGGCTGCAGGACATGGAGAACCACAGTATGTTAGGGGTTAGAAGGATCAGGTCCAAACTCCCCCTGCCAAAGCAGGACCACCTAGGGCAGGCTGCACAGGAATGCATCCAGGTGGGTTTTGAAAGTCTCCAGAGAAGGAGGCTCCACAGCCCCCCTGGGGCTGCTCCAGGGCTCTGTCACCCTCACAAGTGCCTCTCTGTGTCAAGGTGGAACCACTGTTCCTTGTCCTGCCACTGAACACCACCCACCAGAGCCTGGCACCTTCATCCTGGCCCCCAGCCCTCAAATATGTATAGGCATTGGTAAGATCCCCTCTCAGCCTTCTCTTCTCCTGAGTGACAGCATCTAGTGCCCTTAACTGGCAGTCAACTCCAGTGTCAAACCACAGCCCTTTGAAAAGCTCCTACAATATGGAGGTCACAGAAATCAAAGGACTGGGGGGCAGGAAACAGTTCCTCACATTTCTGGCCCCTTTTGGCAGCATTCTGCACATCTCATGTATGCAATGCAGATGGCATCCAGGGGGAGAAGGGAAAAAGACAAACAAAGAGGCTCCAGAGATGTTCCTCCCTAGATACATCTCCACATGTTTATAAACCCTGCTTAAAGAGATGAGGCCCAGGTGGCACTTCTGCCGCTACCTGCAGGTGTGTGAACATCCCTGTGCTGCTAAATCAGGACTCGTGGCTTCTCAGCAGCTCCTGAGCCTGCAGTGAGCTCCTTGTTCTGTCCTATGTGGATGTAGAAAGAAGAAAAAGGAGAGGCAGCCCTCCTGGAGGTGCAGAGGACAGGGCAGTCAGTGCTGCGTGGCAGTGAGTGAAGCTTCTGTTGTACTTCAGCTCCATGTTGCCCCTCTGGAGATGTGACTGAAAGCTCCAGGAGCCTCAACAGAATATTGTAGGGTGGTTTAAGCTTTGCCTTTGGTCCCTCTCAAGCTTCTGCGTGCCAGTGCAGACTTGCAGGTGATTTCTGAGCAGCAAAGCAGACCCCCAGAAGCCTCCCTCTTCAGAAGGCAGATGGCATCTGGACTAAGCAGCAATGTTTCTCCCAGCTAAACCCCTGCAACCATTTCCACAAGGCAAGAGAAGATGCAGAGGGTCAACTTATCAGCACTATCAGAATTTGTTCTTGTAGGCCTTTCTGATGCTCCCCAGGTCCGTTTTCTCCTCTTTGTGCTGTTCCTGCTTATTTATTTGGCCACCGTGGCAGGCAACATCCTGATCCTGGTCGCCATTGGCGCGGACGCTCGTCTGCACAACCCCATGTACTTCTTCCTTGGCAACCTAGCCTTGCTGGATATCCTGTGCCCCACTGTCACTGTGCCAAAGATGCTGGGTGCCTTGGTGCTTGAGAACAAGGTGATTTCCTTCCCTGGCTGCATGCTGCAGCTCTTCTTCCTCATCGATGCCGTGGGCACAGAGATTTTGCTCCTGGCCGTGATGGCCTACGACCGTTACATTGCCATCTGTCACCCGCTGCAGTACATGAACATTGTCAGTGTGAAGCTGTGTGCTCACCTAGCCATTGGCACCTGGCTGGTGGGCTTTGTCAACTCCCTGTTGCACACCTCTCTGATTTTCACACTCTCTTTCTGTGGTTCCAATAAGGTGGACCAGTATTACTGTGACATTCCCCCCGTGCTGGCCCTCTCCTGCCTGCCTACTTACAGCAGGGAGCTGGTTATTCTCCTCGTGGCTGGGGTCCTTGGAGGCAGTGCCTTTGTGATCACTCTCATCTCTTACACCTATATCCTCTTGGCCATCCTGAGCATGAAGTCTTCTGAGAGCAGGCACAAAGCTTTCTCCACCTGTGGCTCTCACTTGACAGTTGTGTGCCTTTTCTACGGGACCACCATCTGCACATACGTGAGACCCTCCTCCACCTACTCACCTCGGCAGGACAGGATCGTTTCCATGCTCTATGAAATCCTCACCCCACTGATAAACCCCATCATCTACAGTCTGAGGAACAAGGAGGTCCAATGTGCCCTAAGGAGAGTGGTCAGCCAGGTAAGAACTGCTTTAGCAAGACAAGAACATCTCTCTGGGTCTTTGGCACCCTCTGGACCCCCAGTAACTGGGTAGGCACTGTGGGTTGTGACTGATCTCTAAACTTAGCCATCTGGACCCAAAGCTCCTTCTCTAGGCTCCTTCTCCAGGTGAAATGGAGAGGTGTACACCTACCTCCAGAAGGCCAACTGGATGGCACTGCACTAGGGTCACTACTGCAGAAGGGGGTTACATCAGCTGGCAATGTTTTTCTCCACTGAGGAAATTCAGATGAGAGCCTTGGACATAGACACAGACACTGGATGGGAGCCTTAGACATAGACACAGACACTGGATGAGAGCCTTAGACATAGACACAGACACTGGATGGGAGCCTTAGACATAGACACAGACACTGGATGGGAGCCTTAGACATAGACACAGACACTGGATGGGAGCCTTGGACATAGACACAGACACTGGATGGGAGCCTTGGACATAGACACTGGATGAGAGCCTTAGACATAGACACAGACTCAGACTCAGAGCATGAATACTGGAAACTGATCCTACAGACACATCTAGTGCAGAGGAATGTGTGTCTAAGAAGCTTGCAGGACTGAGGCCTCTTTTCTCACCATGTTGCCCCTGTAGAAAATGAGCACATCTCTTGTGGGAGACTAACTCCAAGGAAGATCTCAAAGGTGTTTACCAACCTAACCAACTCTGTGATTCTCTGAAGGCTCCCTGACCATCATTTAAGGTCTCCAGTCTGGGTGGGTGCTCTGCCAGCATTCCAAGACTCCAGCTGCAACACCTGCACTGCCATCAGGCACTGTCTGGCCTCGAAAGTCAGTCTGCCACGGTGCAAATCCCCTCCTATAACCTAGAGATGTCAATCACGCTGATGTTTATGGCTCAGATAGCTTTCCAAGACTATGGCTGGTGAGGGGAATGTGTTTGACTGACCATGGGCAGGCCCTGGCTTTTCTCACTGTTGGCAGACTGAAGGGAGGGTTACAGCATCTGCATGTGGACACAGACAGACCCTCACTAGAAATGGAGCTTCATTCCAGGCCAAAAGTGCAGGAGTGGCTGACAAAGGGGTGGAGATTGTTGTGCAGAGAGGGGGAGTGCTGTGCAGCCTGTACCTCTGCCTGCAAACCTGTCTATGTCTCAGCTCCGAGGTTCTGCACCAGGACAATAAACCTGAAGCTTCAGATGGGCCTTGGGCTGGGTTGCAGTGCTGTGGCAAATCACTGAGGCTGTTGTGCCTGCTGCTAAATACCTCACCTGGCTTTGACCTCTGCACACTACTTACTAAAATCAGATGTCAAGGATGTCTGTTGTAGTGCCCTTCTTTGTGGTTGCTGTCAAGGCACAAAGCCTTAGTTTCCTGCAGGAACTTGTATCTCAGTGGTCACAAGTGTGCCTCACAGGATGCCAGCATGATGTGGGGCAGAAGGGACCTCTGGACACCAGCCAGTCCAATCCCCCTGCTAAAGCAGGGGCACCCACAGCAGCATGCCCAGGAGCACAATGGCTATGGGGGGGTTGGAAGCTCTCCAGAGGATGAGACTCCACAAGCTCCCTGGGCAGCCTGCTCCAGGGCTCCAGCACCATCAATGCAAGGGAGATTTTTCATATGTTTAGGTGGAACCTCCTAGGTTTCAGTTTGCGCCATTGCCCCTTGTGCTGTCCCTGAGCACCACTGACAAGGCTCTGGCCCCATCTTCTTGCCCCCTGCCCTTTAGCTATCGATGAGCACTGAGGAGGTCCCCTCTGGGGCTGCTCTCCTCCAGGCTAAGCAGTCCCAGGTCTCTCAGCCTCTCTATGTAAGACTTGAGGCTGGTTTCTTCTCATATCTGACAAGTGACAGGATGAGCAGACACAGCCTCCAATTGTTCCAAGGGAGGTGCAGGTTGGATATTAGGAAAAGTTGTTTCACAGAAAAGATTCTCAGGGGGTTTTGTTCTCTTCCTGGTTCACTCACCAGAGCTCCACCTGGCCCACAGCCTTCTGCAGTGGTTTAGTGCAAGGGCTTCACCTGCCCTCTGCCCCAACAGAGCAGTCAGGGGGAAAGTAACACAGAACTGAGGGGTGAGATAAACAGACAAAAGCTTAATGTGATATGAGCTATCCTAATAACAACAGAGAGTTCCTTATCTAACATGAGCTATCCTAATAACAACAGAGAGTTCCTTATCTAACATGAGCTATGCTAATAACAACAGAGAGTTCCTTATCTAACATGAGCTATCCTAATAACAACAGAGAGTTCCTTATCTAACATGAGCTATGCTAATAACAACAGAGAATTCCTTATCTAACATGAGCATCACGTTCAGAGGTGATTTTCATGCCCAGGAGACCATTCCCAAGCCAACCTGGACAGTTGCATTGTTCTACAGAGGCACAGGCAGTGCCACCAACACGCTTGCCCTAGGCAGTGAAGTGCCAAGCGCTGTACGGCAGCTTCTCAGACTCCTGATGCTGTGCTGGTGCCCAGCAGCCTCTCTGTCAGCCATGGCTCTTGACAGTCCTGCCCCACAGTCTCTCCACACTGAGATGAGGGAGCTCCAAGTCAGAGGCACACAAGGAGACAGGACCCTCCTGCCTCAGGCTCCTCCATGCCTTGGCCTTGGGCCATCTCTCCAGCTCCAGACATGCCTTAGGGTAGCTGAACCTCTCGCCTTTCCATGAGCCTCCTGGCATGCTTTAACTTCTTCTCATGGAGGTGGAGCTCCAGGTGCTCACGAGTGTCCTCCGGCAGGAAGGAGGCCTCTGGCAACCAGAAATAGACATAGGGAGAGCTTCTCTGCCGTGGCACAAGGGGCACCCAGGGTGACAGCAGGTACGACTGCCGCACCACGGCAGGGAACGTTCCCTCTTGCATCTGCCTGCACTTCCTGCCCACGTGCCTTTGGAGGCTGCTCCTGTAGTCCTCTGTCAGCTGCAGCCTTGAGCCACGATGGGCATTTGCAGCGCTGCTTGGCTGTGCATCAGTCCTGCACGGCTGTGTGCCAGCCCGGGCTGCAGGGTGACCTGTCATGGTGGCTGGCACACGCGTTTGGCCCGGAGTACACTGAGTCCGAGGTGCCACAGGACTGGCTCCAGACTGAAGGCTGGGCTGGGCTGTCCCTTGCTCCTTGCCTGCCTGCTGTGCGTGCTGGGGAAGGTCCTTCCTCCGTGCTCTGTGCCGCAGCCGGGTCGTGTACTTGGCATGCAGGTACCAGAGTCGGACCATCCGGTGCCTTCGCCACGCCTTGCAGAGCTGTCGCTGCCTCTGCCGCATCTCTTTTCTGCACCTCACGCAGCCGAGGTCACAGCATGGCAGCCCCAGGCTGTGGCCATCAGGGACCTCATTCCCACAGTCCAGCATCTGAGTCTTCTCGCCTGCAAGGGAAGCAAGAGGTGCAGCCCCTGAGCAGCAGGCCCATGCCTGAGCGCAGTGCCCTGCAGAGCAGCAATGCTCTCATTGGCCTTGGGCAGCAGTGGGGCACTGGAGACACCCAAAGGGGACTTACGGGACTGTGCTAACGCCAGTGGCTGTCTCCGGCTCGCTCGCTTCTGTCTCTGGCTAATGCGCTGCAAACACAGCAGCGAGACAGTTACCCACCTGGGGCCAGCACCGAGCAGAGCCGATCCCCAGTGCTCCCCACCCCGACCCCACCTGCCCTGTACCTGTTGATTGAGACAGATCTTGACCATCAGGAATACTGCAACAACCATCAGGAGCAAGCTGAGGTACGGAAGCAAGATGCTCTCAGCCATTATTCTGTGCCACCACTACCAGTGAGTGACTGCCGTGGTCCGGTGGCCCCTGGCTTACAGCGTTGCTATGTAACCACTATGTCACATTCCTGTGGCTAGGCACACATCGATGACATCACAGCCCCCCACTGTGGGTACCACTAGCAGTGCAGACACCCTGCACAGGGGCCCCAGTGATATTTTTCTGCTGGGACACTTAGCTGAAGGCCTGTTACTGCTGGTTGCATTCAGCTGGCATCAATTCACTGGAAGAACCCCCAATTTGTACACATTGTAATGCTCAACAGAGTTACTGTCCCCTCTAGGGAATCAAAATCCAACACTGGATACAACAAAAAGTGTTCTAAAAGTTCTCAACATCCTTTTTTAACTACTGTGTTGTCTGCAGTGTTTCATGACATGGAGGCTTCTGAGCAGGACATGGTCAGAGCAGCTGAGTCTGTGTGCAGTAAAAGCAGAGCTGCAGAATGCTGTGCAGGGCAGCAGTCACAGAGCTGGAGAATGCCAGGTTGGAAGGCACCCCAGGGATCATCTGCTCCAACCTTTCTTGGCCAAAGGACAGTCAGGAATGTCACTTGAGAGGCTGGAGGGTGTCTGTGATATTTGGAGGCAGCCCTCACATTTGATGCAGGGTTGTTGGAGGGCATCTGCCCCTCTGCCATGGCAGTTGGATGGATGACAGCAGGACAGCTAAAGTAGGGGCAGACTGTGGCTGGCCAAATGATCTGAATGCCAAACTGATGCAGTGCATGGACTGGAAAGGGCAGTTCAGCTGGCCAGCCAGGAAGGAGGTGAAAACTATTGCTGGCTCAAACCTCTCAGCTGTTCCTGAGAACCTGAGCAGCCTTCTGGACTTGGACACCTGCCCCACTCATGACAGACAGGTAGATGTGTAGCACAGACAGAAATGCTTAGATACAGATGCCTAAACCTGATGCCTCAGCTTGAAGCTGAGTCCTTGCTTTTATAGAAGCATAGAATGGGAAGGTTGGAAGGGACCTCAAGGATCAGCCAGTTCCAACCCCCTGCCACAGGCAGGGACACCTCCCACTAGCACAGGTCAGTCAAGGCCTCATCCAACCTGGCCTTGAACACCTGCAGGGAGGTTGTGGAGCACAGAAGACCTGCAGGGAGGTTGTGGAGCACAGAATCACCCAATGTGATCAAAGATCTGTGATTCTGTGCTCCACAACCTCCCTGGGAAACCTGTGCCAGTGTCTCACCACCCTCAGCCTGTGCCAGTCTCTCACCACCCTCCCTGCAAACAACTTCCTCCTCACATCCACTTTCCATCTCCCCTCTGCCACTCCAAACCCATTCCCCTTGTCCTGCCATTCCCACACCTTGTCAATAGTCCCTCCCCAGCCTTCCTGCAGCCCCCTGCAGATCCTGCAAGGCTACTCCAAGCTCTCCTGGAAGCCTTCTCCTCTCCAGGCTCAACTCTCTCAGCCTGTCCTCACAGCAGAGCTGCTGCAGCCCTCTCAGCATCTTGGTGGCCTCCTCTGGACCTGCTCCAACACTTCCATGTCCTTCTTGTGCTGGGGGCTCCAGAACTGCACCCAGGACTGCAGCTGGGGTCTGAGTAAAGGGGCTTCAGCCAGGATAAAGAGGTGTACTCATCTCTTGAGGAGAACTCATAGCTGTGAGCCCCTCTTCGAGCCTTTATGCTGCTCTTCAAAACCAGAATGACTTCTTTTTTCCCCCCCTTCAGCTTCCAACACTAGAAAGAGAGAGCCCAGTCAGACAGCTGCCATTTCCATTCCTAGAGCTGGGAAAAAAATAACAGGGAAGGTTCCCTCTTCCACTTTCTGATCCTCTTTCTCTCAACCTCTATTTTTGGCTGCTGTCTGAAATCAATACCCTTGGGCTGACCCTGAAGGGGCTGCTGTGGTGTGCTCTGGAATCAGTTCTGCTAAGGAGCAAATACTTGTGAACAGTGATCCATCAGCTCAGGTGACATTTCCTATTTAAATCCACAGCTGGGACTTGCAAATTTGTGTGTTTCCCTTCTAAAAACAGGACAGTTTCCTGTGTCAGCAAGAAGTCCAGAGCCTGGATGTCACGAAGAAGTGGTTCAGGGAGCTGTGTCTGGTGGGGAATGCACACAGGGAGCGTCCATGTCTTTGATCTTAAACCAGCACTGCTCAGCAGTAGCGCTAAACTTGGCTCCAGCAAACTCCAGCTATGCTGCCAGCTGAAGGTCCAAAACCAGCACCACCTTACTGGAAGCCTCTGATCCCCTCTTAAGGGCTCCAAGCATCATGGCTGGGTTGATGAAAAGCTCAAGATGAGGCTGCAGTGTGAGTGCAGCCCGGACAGCAACTGTGTGCTGGGCTGCAGCAAGAGCAGTGTGGGCAGCAGGGCAAGGGAGGGGATTGTGCCCCTTGGCTCTGCTCTCCTCAGACCCCAGCTGCAGTCCTGGGGGCAGTTCTGGAGCCCCCAGCACAGGGAGGACATGGAAGTGTTGGAGTGGGTCCAGAGGAGGGCACCAAGATGCTGAGAGGGCTGCAGCAGCTCTGCTCTGAGCACAGGCTGAGAGAGTTGGGGCTCTGCAGCCTGCAGAGGAGAAGGCTTCCAGGAGAGCTTGGAGTGGCCTTGCAGGATCTGAAGGGGGCTGCAGGAAGGCTGGGGAGGGACTATTGACAAGGTGTGGGAATGGCAGGACAAGGGGAATGGGTTTGAAGTGGCAGAGGGGAGACTGAAAGTGGATGTGAGGAGGAAGTTGTTTGCAGTGAGGGTGGTGAGACACTGGCACAGGTTGAGGGTGGTGACAGACTGGCACAGGTTTCCCAGGGAGGTTGTGGAGCACAGAATAACAGATCTTTGATCACGTTAGGTGATTCTGTGCTCCACAACCTCCCTGGAGGTGTTCAAGGCCAGGTTGGAGGAGGCCCTGAGTGACCTGTACCAGTGGGAGGTGTCCCTGCCTATGGCAGGCGCTTGGAACTGGCCGATCCTTGAGGTCCCTTCCAACCTTCCCATTCTGATACTATGACACGCCGGGGCATGCGCATTGCCGCAGAGCACGCTGGGAAATGTAGTCCCTGCCGGCACAGCACCTCCCTCACGGCTCTATATCCACCCTGTCGGCCTCCCAGCACGCCTTGCGCACCGCCGTGCCGTGCCAGTGACATCATCACTCCGCGACACCAGAGACCTAATCCCTGTAGCGACGCCAGTCCGAACCCCGCGGAGCCCGGAACGCTTCCACGATCCCATGACAGTGAAATACCAAACAGGTCCCCGGGTGACCCCGAGTGAAGACCTATTGCGAGCGGCCGGCGGCACCTCGCTGAAGGTTTCGCTAGGCCCTATCAGGGGCCTCGCTGTGAAGCGTGAGGGATGCGCGATGCCGACAGGTACTACATTTCCCAGCGTGCTCTGCGGCACTGCGCATGCTCCGGCGTGTCATAGACTCAGAATGGCGAGCACAGAAGACCTCCGGAGAGGTTGTGGAGCACAGGATCACTCAAGGTGATCAAAGATCCCGTTGGGTGATTCTGTGCTCCACAACCTCCCTGGGCAACCTGTGCCAGTGTCTCACCACCGTGAGAGAGTGAGACTGCGAAGAACTTCCTCGGTCGTGCAGCACGCATGGGAGATCCTCCGCCGGCAGCGCCCCCTTGCGCCCTGCGCTGCGGCAGAACAGGCTCGGGGCTCCCCCCGGTGGCGGCCCAGCCTGGGCTCATCCGGGAGTCCGCGGGCTGCGCCGGCTCCGCTCCGCTCCGTCAGGGTTTCACTGGCCCCGCTAGCCGAGCCAGGCCTCAGCGCGCACCAGGCCTGGCCTAAGCTACCCCTCTGTGGCTCGGAGGAAAGCCAGGCCAGACGTGGTAGCTGGACCAGTAGGGGAGCCGGGGGCTGTGGTGGTTCCCTTGCCTCGCCTGCCCACCACGGCCCTCTTCCAGCCCCCTTGGGTGAGGGGATGCCTGCCAGCTGGGTGTTGGGTTCTGGTGCACATGCCCCTGCTGCCCGAGGGGGTCATGGGGTGAGCAGAAGGACAGGAGGCAGGGGAAGGGCAGTCCAGTGCCAGACCCAACCTGCCTTGTACCACTGCTTCCTTCTTAGAGAATCATAGAATGGTTAAGGTTGGAAGGGACCTCAAGGATCAGCCAGTTCCAACCCCCTGCCATAGGCAGGGACACCTCCCACT
>VWYK01085706.1:0-10589 GCA_013399775.1 Semnornis frantzii | reverse complement strand
CATCTCTATTGATGACCTTGATGGAAGCATGGAGAGTGTCATTGGTAAGTTTGCAGATGACGCCAAGTTAAGTGGCAGTGTTGATTTGAATGAGGGTAGAGAGACTCTGCAGAGGGACTTGGGTAGGCTTAGATCAGTGGGTCAGCATTAATGGAATGAGTTTCAACAAGGCCAAATGCCAGGTCCTGCACTTGGATCACAACCACCCCAAGCAACACTACAGGCTTGGGGCAGTGTGGTTGGAGAGCTGCTGGCAGAAAGGGACCTGGGAGTTGGAATAGACAGGAGCTGAATAGGAGCCAACAGGTGGCCAAGAAGACCAATGGCATCCTGGTTTGTATTAAAAATGCTGTGGCCAGAAAGAGTAGGGAGGTGATTGTGCCCTTGGATTTCATGAGGCCACACCTTGAATATTGTGTTCAGTTTTGGACAGCTCATTACAAGAAAGGATGTGGAGGTGCTGGGTCAGGTCCAGAGAAGGACAATGAAGCTGGGGAAGGATCTAGAGAATAAATCTTATGAGGAGTGACTGAGGGAGCTGAGGGTGTTTAGTTTGAAAAAGAGGAGGCTGAGGGAAGACCTCATTGCTTTCTACAACTACCTGAAGGGACATCGTGGAGAGGCTGCTGCTGGGCTCTTCTCACAGGCAATTGGAAATAGAACAAGGGGGAACAGCCTCAAGCTGAGACTGGAGAGGTTTAGATTACATATTAGGAAAAAGTTTTTTTCACAGAGAGAGTGGTCAGGGACCGGAATGAGCTGCCCAGGGATATGGTGGAGTCACTCACCCTGCATGTGCTTAAGGGTGGTTGGGATGTGGTGCTTAGGGATATGGTTTAAGGTGAATCTTGTAGAGTAGGGTTATACGTTGGACTTGGTGATCCTGAGGGGCTTTGCTAACCTACATGTTTCTGTGATTCTGTAACACACTGAGGTTGCAGGCTGTCATTTTTGCTATCATATTCTGCCCATGTCTGATTCCCAGAGTGAATGTCTTTCAAAGAGCGACTCCTAGCAAAGGACACAGCAGAAATAAAGCCGTTAAGTTAGAGACCTTTAGCCACCTTCTCATCTGTTGCAGGAATGATTGGCCAACACCTGATCACTGCTGATGTCAGCTCGATGTAAGAGCTCCTCCTGCTGATCACCCCCATCACAATATCATCTAGTGACAAGGAGTCTTAAGTGGCAAAATGCTTTGTCAAATAGCAGTTGAGTCAAACTAAAGAGTTCAAAGACAATAAAGTGGCATATGAAGATTACTTGAAAAGACCATAAATATGTAGGCAGAATATGAAAGAAACATTTGTAACACACTTAAAGAAATATTTTTTTTGAACCAGTGTGTTTACTAAATTTCTTGCATGTGTGGAATTCTTGAGGCATTCCTTATTAAAAAACAAAACAACTAGGAAAAAAAAAGAAAAAGAAAAAGAAAAAGAAAAATGAAAAGAAAATGGAAAAGAAAAAGAATAAGGAAAAAAAAGAAAAATAAAAAAGAAAAAAATGAAAAGGAAAATGAAAGAAGAAAAGAAAGAACACATCAGTGAAAATGATTTGCTGCTTTGGGAAAATTAGTAGTTCTTTCTTTGGTAGGAAAATTCAGACAAACTGTGAGGGGAAAAAATAAAAAATATTGCTAATAGGAAATTAGGCTAAGAGAGTACCAAGATGTAAACAACATAGGAGCATCATAATCTCCCTATGGTTTAGCATATATGTTGTTCCCTGTACCGTATTAAAATAAGAATTAGCACTGCAATGCCTTTGTGTTACTGACCTGTCATAGCACCTTAGTCATTCTTCTTTTCAAATGCTTGCTCTTGTGTCATCCTCTAAAAACAGATCACTAATGTGGAAATTTCATCTGGTTTCCTGCTCGGTAGTCTAAAGAGCCCTGTACAGTTCTGTGATGACCACTTTGTTAATGTACTTTAGCAGCCACACACCACTTTAATTCTCTTCTGCTTCTTAGGCTTGACAATGAATAATCACATGAACCACCAAAAATTTAACAGTTCACCTTTTGCCTTCTCAACAGCTTTAAAGAGATCTGTTGTCAGTGTAATAGAGCAACCATATTAAGAAGTCAGACACTATATTTTTTCTTTAAAATGACAATACTTAAGACAGAAAATATTTTGTCATCACATTCAGACTGAATTTAAATTCAAGCAGGTATTTCCTTCTGGTTTTCTCTTTCAAAAGGAAAATTTCTTGGAAGGATATGGTTGATGATAAGCTTTTGAGAGTAAGCCAGTAGGTTGCAATGCCAAGAAGCATTCTGAAGTACTTTAATGGTGAATTATCCACGGAAGGAAAACAAAGATTATGACCTTACATATTTAGTGGATACTTCAATTTACATCTTACCTACTGGATCTTGGTAAATGTAGGTTTTCATTGTTTAGGATGATCTCCAAGCCCTTTCCAAACAATTGTGTTAGTGATATATGATGCTATGAGTTGTAGATGATCCTATGAACACCTGCTTTTTGAAGAAATTAAAAGTTTACCCCTTTTTGTGCTGCCTTTTACATCTTCACTTTGTCAGCAGTTTTAAGGCTGAATGGCATAATCATTCCTCAATGAGACTACACTTAGAGAAGGCAGCTGATAGTGTAATAGAGAAGTTGTAAAGCTACAGTTTAAAACATACCTCAAATGTTTAAACAAATGAATAAATAAAGTAGTCAGCTGAATGGCAGCAGCTTAAAACCTTGGCAAAATAATAATAAAATGATCATCTAAAGTATAATTTAAGGCATTGATCATCTGAGGCATCATTTAAGGCTTCCAGGAGACCTTAGAGTAAGCCTTCCAGCATCTGAAGGGGGCCTACAGGAAGGCTGGAGTGGGACTATTGACAAGAAATTGCAATGACAGGACAAGAGGCAATGGGTTTGAACTGGCAGAGGGGAGATCGAAACTTATTAGAAGGAAGTTCTTTACAGTGAGGGTGGTGAGACACTGGCACAGGTTGCCTAGGGAGGTTGTGGCTGCTTGCTCCCTGGAGGTGTTCAAGGCCAGGTTGGAGGAGGCCTTGAGTGACCTGTACTAGTGGGAGGTGCCCCTGCCTATGGCAGGGGCTTGGAACTAGATGATCCTTGAGGTCCCTTCCAATCTTACCATTTTATGATTCTATCTAAAGAGATGCCTGGGTAATAGTTATATAAATCTTTGTATTGTGTCTCTTCCTGTGTCTAGTTAAATCACAATACTCTTCCATACTTTTGCTTCTACACTTCTATGTAGCATTGAATTTGCTCCCTGTGCACAGGCCTGGGGGACCCTTGCTCCAAAACCAGGATTAAGAAAAAAAGTAAGTCCTGGCTCTCTTCACTGTATTGCTTACTATATCTTGGCTATCACAAGTGGTTTTCTGAAGATCTTGAAGGATACAGTAGTAATGTCTCCTGTTATGTGATTGATGGAGTATATATGATGATATGCTCCTGTTATGATTACGATGGCATCTTTTATATTTAAATTAGGCTTCTTCAAAGATGATACCTCTTTCTAAACATCAGTCCCAATTAATCTAGCTTCACATTAATATTACTTATTTAGTTTACAACATATATGGATTGACAATTTTGTCACTGAACACAAAAGTGAGTTTATCTGTGCTGCAGCACAGCTATTCTGTCTGCAGCCACAATTTCACAAATGCCCACTGCTACTAAAAGAGCTTTGATTTGTAGTAGTTCATGGTGATAGTCCAAGAACAGACACTACCACAGTTTGCTTACACACAGGTACTCACAGCAGTTAAATTCAATTATACCTATAATTTATAAAATAAATTGTCAAAATAAATCAGAGCTCACTAAAGTTTTGTGTGTCAAAGTGAGACCTGACCTGTTCAGTTGCTGCAACACAGCCCTCACAAACAATTAAAGGAAACTCCAGGAAGCCTGCGCCCTGATACCTTAAGCAAAGCAGTTTCAGGAGACAAAATTTAGCACAAAAACTTTCCTGTGACTCTCCATCCCTTGAAATGATGCCACCACTGAATGGCTGCCAAGTTGTTAGAGAAACTGGCGTGTAACAGGCGTAATACACATTGGAAACGTGAATTATATCAGTCAATCTGGTTCTGGTTGGGCTTCTGTCCAGAAAGGATATCTGTTTTGACTCCCTATATCAGAACACAATAGACTGGAAAATATTCTATGGTAAGATGAAGTGAGTAAGTGTCTGGATCTAAAATTCACAACTGTCCAGCTACTTCTCTTATGGACTGAACAGAAACTCCCAGAAGTGTGGAAAAAGTTTGGATTCAGTTGTCCACTGAGATGGGGACCTTATAATTTCTTTAGCCAATGGCAATACGTAATGTCTCTGTGAGAAAGTGGTCTGCGTGGTGCTTTCCACATGTTCTCCAGTTCAGTTAAAAACTTGAAATCTAAATACTTTGGTAAAGTTTGTTCCCTTCTCTCTTTCAAATGAAGAAATTCTATCTGACATTTTCTTTTTGTCCATGATGGCAGAATGGTATTGACTATCATCACCAGATTCAACTCAACCCATGACACTTTTTCAGCTAAATCTTTCGGGATTTTGAATATCTGACTCTAAATACTCTTATTAAAAGTGGTTGAACTCTATTCTGTAGAAAAAGGAAATGTGTTTCAGAACGTTTAACTAAGTTGATCATAGTCTCAGTTATATGCACTGAGATAGCTCTGGCAGGTAATTTCAAATGGATCAGAAGAACTTTAAGCCTTTAACTAAGCTAGATGTGTTCTTGTGAGTTGTGCAAGCTAGACCTAGTTGCCCAGAAAACTGTAAAGGTGTGAGTCATCTTCAAGTACAGAGTCATGAATCTGCTGTAGAAGAAAGTGGTTACACATTAAAACTATATATGTTATGAATCTAAGGACTATACACTGTCAGGAAGCACCACAACAAAACAGAACAAATTAAAAAGGCCTTTTTTATAAAAAAAAAAAAAAAGGTTTGGTTTTGTTTTTTGTTATTATTTCCTCTGTGAAAAAGATATTTCCAGCATGCCCTTATCATTACTGTGTTCACCTTTAAGATGAAGGTGACTTTCAAGATGTAAATCTTCATATAGTAGCTCTAAACCCATCACCCTGACAGCTGAGATATTCTGTACTTGAAGTTACTGCATTTAGAGATGTACTAACAAAATTTCCCTACGTGCTGCTGTTCTGTAGATTAGTGAATCACTTTATTTTTCCATACAGCTCACTCTTTCTGCTACTACTGTTTACTTTGCCAGGATGCTGCTATATCTGCACCTATTTAAATGCCACTGCTAAGCTCCCATCAAGCACATGCAGTAAGTCCTTCTCTGGAAAGGATTAAAGTGCCACAGCAATTCCATTTTTATCTAGCCTGTCCTGAATCGCATGTCCATGTGACTGGCAGCACCCTACAGGGACCAGAGTATGATTGATCTATCTTAAAAATCAGCCTTAAAGTATGTTTGTAAGAAAATGAGAATATTCTTGGCAGCTGAGTCTGTGGAAATGTAATCCCACTATTCCAGACAGCCATGGAGTGGAGATTCAGTCCAAACCCCTAGATGAGAGGTGTGCATTAGATGTATGTGCTATATACCCTATACAATAGTTATGAAATGCAGGTCCTGCTTTGAGCTTACTCAGACAAAAGCACTCCAGAGGCCATTAAAAATGTGTAGCACATGGTAACTCCTACATCCAACACAGTACTTCTGGACTGGAGTATGGCACTCTTAGCTTTTTCCTCTTCATGTCTCTTTCTGAACTCACCAGCTGCAGCACTCACAGGAAATCAGTTAACGAGTGGCTCTCACTCTCAAACAATTTGGCTATATGAAATAATGGTCAAACTAAATAATAGCCATACTTCTGTAGACATACTGCATTCTGAAAGAAACACAACCATTAAATAATGTATTCCAACATGAAAATTAACTTAGGAAGTATATTTTCTATATTGCTCCTTTTGTGTAGCCAATTTTCTTTCTATGTGAATGAGTGAAATATATGTCTCTCTTATGTGTATGTCGATGAACATATGTATATAGGTTTTTCTGTCTATTAGAGTTCTCTTATGTGTCTCTCTGGCTATCTACTGGATGTTATAAAATCCCACTTCTCCTGGGAGGGAGAACGGACTGCAGGGTGAGTGNTGAAAGGGGCTACAGGAAGGCTGGGGAGGGACTATTGACAAGGTCTTGTAATGACAGAATGAGGGGCAATGGATTTAAACTGTCAGAGGGGAGATTGAAACTGGGTGTTAGGAGGAAGTTGTTTACAGGGAGGGTGGTGAGACACTGGCACAGGTTGCCCAGGGAGGTTGTGGCTGTTCCCTCCCTGGCGGTGTTCAAGGCCAGGTTGGAGGAGGCCTTGAGTGACCTGTGCTAGTGGGAGGTGTCCCTGCCTATGGCAGGGAGTTTGAACTAGATGATCCTTGAGGTCCCTTCCAACCTTACCATTATTCTATGATTATATGATTCTATGTCTTATAAAAGCTGGAAAATGTAGTGTAATAGTGATAGATGTGTGAACATCCAAAGTTTTATGGCCAGATATTTGATTTTTTTTTTGTTTTTTTATTACCTGGATGTGCTTAGCACTCTTAAAGAAGATCCTCCAATGATTATTAACAGATGCATTGTATTTATACATATTTATTTACCTAGTGTTGTAGAAGTGAATGACACTTTGTGAATAAATCAACACTGTTAAATAAGCCATATTAAACACTATAAACTATATTAAACACTTTAAAATTTGAAAATGAAGAAACAAAAAGGACAGAAAAAAAATCCATCTTACATGAGAACATCTTCTATGAAATAAAATATTTCTCCCAGTTATTTGCATTCACATCATAGCTGCATTCCCTCTTCCACAACAGTCTAGTGGGGCTGAGCAAGTGACATCATTGTCTGTTTATGGACACTGAGCTGAAGTTCATTGTCCTGTCAACAGCAAGTGTGACCATTTGCAGAACAAGGACATGTCAGGACACCTGGGACACATTTGTGTATACAGCCTTTTCCTGCTGTCTGTCTGCCTGGAACTCATCCCCACCCACATTCCACTTAAAGTCCACAGTGGGAGAAGGACAAGAGAAAGGAGAGGAAGGACATGAGGTTTGGGAGGAGAGGTGAAAATGTTGATAGGAGAATCCAATAACTGGAATTTGTAAATTGGGAGAGGTATTACTTTATTCTGTGAAGAGGCTTCTTAGAATAGCAGCAGCAAATAGTAGTCAAAGAAAGACAGGAGGAACTGCTTAAGACAGTTTAAGGAGCAAGCTAAATTTTACCTAGGATTCTTACTTATTTCACCTTTTAATAATTTATATATTGTAAATATTTAACCTATTATTTATCTCTATACTGTTATCACTTTGCATATACATACATCTAAGTATCCACAGCTACACAGACCAGAAAACAGTTAAAATTGTGTTTCTAGTGTAAATCATGTACCTTCTCTCTCACTACACCTAACTAAATAAATTCAATTCAACCATTCAGGGTAAGGAGTCATACTGACTATCATCACTTGGTTTAGAATAATTTATGCATATGAATTGTATAGTTCCTACTCTGCACATATGCAAAGGGTGTAACTTTATGTTTGATTTCGGTGTTTCATGAAATGTCAGAAACTTAGATTGTTGTCTCTTTAAGAGTATTGCCAGTGGCACCATCTCTTCAGATCCACACAGTACAACACCAGCTGCAAGATTCATAATACCAACCTGTCCTTATTAATACCAATTCAGCATTAGTAATGCTTTCAGATTCAGGGCCTTCATTTAAATTACTCCATTCAAAACTTTCCATTAACCATCTGATTCTACTACCTTTAAGACAAAAAATAAAGTGTTATGTACTATGGAGTGAGATATCACCAATTAGTCTGTGTCAATATGGGTTTAAACTGGCAGAAGAAAGATTTAGACTAGATGTCAAGGGAAGTTCTTTACAGTGAGGGTGGTGAGGCACTGGCACAGGTTGCCTAGGGAGGTTGTGGCTGCTCCCTCCCTGGAGGTGTTGAAGGCCAGGTTGGAGGAGGCCTTGAGTGACCTGTACTAGTGGGAGGGGTCCCTGTCTATGGCAGGGGTTTGGAACTGGATGATCCTTGAGGTCCCTTCCAACCTTACCACTCTATAATTCTGTGATTCTAATTTAACCTGTAATTCTTTTGATCCCTGAATAAACCACTCAGGTAAAATCCATACCCTGTAGTGTAGGCGCCTAAATGACTGCCTTTAAGCAAACCATTACAACTCTATTACTCATCAGCTGCAAGGAGGACACAGTAGGGAAAAAACAACTTGTAAGTAAAGTTTTCACACCCCTGCCTAGTGGCGAACTCCTCAGCTGCTTTTGACATTCTAAATCCAGTATGTGTCTCTTCTCACAAACTCCCTGTCTGTATAGTGCTGGCTTACACAGCATGCTATACTATGACAATTGTGCCAAATAATTAGAAACAAATTTAGCTCTGGTATGCACACAGTCCCCAACAAAACCACTGCCTTTATTAAGAAAAATATCACAGTAAGAAAGAAATTCTGTGACAGTTATATAAGTGTGAACGTGTCATCACACAGCATCAACAAATCTCCAGCTCTTCTTGTTTATCTTCACGTTGGCTTACTATAGAAGTAGCCTGTGTGATGGCTGCAAACAGAAGGTGAAAAAAACTGGAAAGGGATGGAGCAGCAGTGATTAAATAGATTATTTTAAAGATATATTTTTATTGACAATGATATTTTGTGGATAGAAAACCATGTCCATCATTATGTTAAGAAATATAAGAACAAGAGTGTAGATTAAATCCTCTTAGAAGAGGAACCGTTGTATTCATTAACATCAAGCATTATACTGCTTCCTTCGGCTTCCCTCAGCTTAGCTACTGACTTCCGGTTTCAGGATACAGAAACAGGCAATTCACAAAAGAAAAATAACAATTAATTTACTTCCATCTTAGGAATCTACTGGATATCTAAAATTATCTCTAGGTAGAGTCAATGTACAGACTACTGATAACCTCTATATTTGAAAGAGCAGTAAGCTGTGCAGTACATTCCTCTATGACTCAAGAAGGTCTCCAGAGACACAGAGGATCACAGTGGAGATGTTCAGGAAATGTAGCAGCCACAGACTTTTCTGAAAATGTTTTGAAATGTCCTTTTTCTCTTTGGATAAGATATACCAAGATAAAGGCCAGTTGGATTTTGAAAATGCAAATCTCAAAGCGAATATGAATATGATTTATACATATGCATCAAACTCTCTCTATATATATAATTTCTTAACAGCTAAACACTGTCTTAGAAACTGTAGGAAATTTTGGAACTGGCTTCACTTCAAGTTTGAGAAAGTTTTAGTAAGTACTTGCTTTTCAGTCTATTTACCTCACCCATCTCTTTAGATTAACTCATTATTGACAAAAGTCCACAAATCTAACCAGACTTCAATAGAGGTGCAAGAACCTAAACTTAAAAAGGATCAAGGTTGATTCTTGTACTTATGGTGTGTCATGTCTTATTAAAAGCAACAAACAAGGAGGACAGAGCTGCTAGTCAGCAACCTTTCATAAACTTTGCACTTCTGTATTCAGCTCCCTTATGATGAAGGCAGAAAATCACAAGTGATTATTTGTTGTGGGAACTCATTAAACTGCGATAACTCAATTGCTTGCAATCTCACTTTGTTGTCCTCATTTGTCTCAGCATCTGCTGTATTCTGCTTGTTGGACACCATCCCTGTGAGCCAAGACATAATCTAAAGAGACTGAGGTCTTTGAAAATTGAACTCAGGAGACTTCCACATTCTGAACAATTCAAGACATTCTAATTCAACTTACTGACATTGTATGTCTTCAGCTTAGTCTTCAAAAGTACACAAAGAAAATCATAAATAAAAGAAATTTAAAAATTAACTGAGACTTTATGTGTTGAATGAAGATATTCAGTTTTACTCAGAAGCATCAAGGAATCTTGGCAGTAGAGAGAAGTAGTTGCTTCTTTTAAAAGTTATAAAGATATCCTTAAGTGTCCCTGGCACATGTAAGACCATTCTTAAGCCTTGGTGGTTGCCAGAAATATTTCTACATTTTTCCATACACTGCTGTTTTTTCTTTCCTATGAAGATGTTGCCATGATAGACATCAGAACAGTACAATTCTACTATGTACCTGCTTATGCAGTACCTAAAAGAAAAATAGCAAAACAACAAACTCTTATGCAGTACCTAAAAGAAAAATAGCAAAACAACAAACTCCATCCTTCTCAAAAAACAAACAACCCCCCCTGACAAATAAGAGGCACAGATCATCTCAAAATTAGAAAGATGCAACAATTATAGCTCAAAGTCTAGAAAAAGTATGTTGGTGTTCATTGCTACTTTCCTTTTTTCTCCTGCCTTTTCTATATATCTTTTTTTTTTATTTTGGGTAAAATTTAGGCTTATTTAAAATAGATAGTGGCTTCCTGAACACAAAATATAAATATTTTCCTCAGATCAGACTTTTTATTGATTGTCTGTTACATCTGAATGTTAGAATCACCAAAGAATCATGCAAGATGTTTATGCACTGAGAACTTGG
>VWYK01085703.1:0-11544 GCA_013399775.1 Semnornis frantzii | reverse complement strand
CATCTTCGTGGCCCTCCTCTGGACCTGCTCCAACAGTTCCATGTCCTTCCTGTGCTGGGGGCTCCAGAACTGCACACAGTACTACAGATGGGGTCTGACAAGAGCAGAGTAAAGGGGCAGAATCCCCTCCTTTGCCCTGCTACCCACACTGCTCTTGATGCAGCCCAGGACTCGGTTGCTGTCTGGGCTGCATGTGCACACTGCAGACTCATGTTGAGCTTTTCATCAACCCAGATCCTCAGGGCTGGTCATATTTGCCATTGAAAGACATGAGCAAGAGGCAGGCAGCAGGGCTTGTTTGACAGTTTCAATTTAAATTTTTACTTAAAACCTTAAAATATTTTTAAGAATCTGTTCCCTCCTCATCTCTTTGTTGTTACCCATAACATAGATCTACCTCCATAACTGACACTTTTATTCATTGCTTTTCAAAACTCACGGCAAAATCTCATTGCATCATTTAGGCAAGCAGGAGGAGAAAGAGTATCCCACTCAAAGCGTGGAGGTTGAAATCCTGTCAGCACCCACCAGTCTAAAATCATAGAATCATCAAGGTTGGAAAAGACCTCTTGAGATCGTCAAGTCCAACTGTCAAATGAACAGCACCATGCCTACTAAACCATGTCTTGAGGAAAGTCTCTGTCCAGCCACATTTCACTTCCTTAGCTTACTACTGGAGGGATAGTGCAAAACAGACAACCATAACCTCACATTCCAGTCTTGCTGTAGGCAGCGATGCCCCATTTCATGGTGGTGTTAAGAAGAAGAATGATGACAGCACCTGTTCTTCAGATGTCATAATTTCCAATTCATGAAGCCTTGCCTATGTCACCACATACTGTGTAATAGGAGTCCAAACAGATTCTGTGTCAAATACCTCTCCATACTATATGATATTATTACAGTCATCTATTGTGAAGGACACTTCATTTCACTGTCCTGCTATGTGGATTCACAGCTGTGATAAAAGCTGTGGTTATAAAACTTGAGAGGAAATTCTTGTGATGATAAGTATTGAGGATGACTCTCTTAACTTTGCTTTCCACATCATCATGGGGACCTCCCAGCTATTCTGATGTAAAGTGTCCTTTCCTCTTTTCACATGTCAGAGCACTGGAGCAGGCTGCACAGAGAGGTTGTGGAGTCTCCTTTTCTGGAGACTTTGAACATCCACCTCTACAGGAGCTTCCTGTGCAATCTGATCTAGGGGAACCTACTGTAGTGGGTTGGTTGGGTTAGGTGATGTCCAGAGGTCCCTCCCAACCCCTCCCAATCTATGATTCTGTGAAAACATTGCTGATTTCAATACAGTTGCTTTAACAATCCTTTATCACTTAAACATCAACTCAAAAAGAAAACAAGAAAAAAGAATATTTGAAATACCTACTGCAGTCACATAAGAGCTTGAAACTTTTCATTTATTTTGTTGGAAGCAAATGACCTCACTTTTTTTTTTGAGAGGGAAGAAGTTTTGGACTGTCCACTTTCAAACTCAAATCACAAATTGCAAGCTAATTAATCTATGTATTTATTGCTGTAATCTGTGTTGCAGCAAACTGTAGTTTGCACTGAGTAGATAGCGAGAAGACAACTGTATGCAGCAGACATGAACTCCACATCCACAATCTTTGCCTCTGTGTTGTCAGTATGTCTGGATTTCGTGCAAAGTAGAGATGTGGATGCTTGGGACCTAATTTGTTGTAGGTAACAGAAAAATAATAGAAATTGGTGATAATTCATGTCTGTAATAGACCTTGTGGATGGTTAAGGAGTGCAGTAAATGCTTTTTTAATGGCACTTTGATCCTTCATTTCTAATCAACCTTGGAGTACTCTGACCCATCACAGATTGTGCACTCTGAAGAAAGTTGTGAACCCATCAGATGGTTATGTTTTCAAGTACAGAGATTTCTAGAAAGAAGACAGGAATAATGTCCCAATGGTAAAAAAAGATAATTGTCTTTATGATTAAAGAATTCCAACTGTAATGAGATTCTAGTTAGAAGAAAAACTGTCTGATGCTAAGAATAGTAAGTCCTGCAGTAGATTTGTGGGGATTGTGCACCTCTCTGAAAGAGGCTCAAGTAAATGTGTTGTTACATGTGCTTTGCCAGCTTTGGAAAGTCAGATCAGCTACTCTACTTTGTACTACCAGAAGTGCAAAGTCACAAGCAACAGCATACATGGAAGCTTTCCAAGCGCACCTGGATGTGTTCCTGTGTGATTTACTGTATGGGGTCCTGCCTTAGCAGGAGTGTTGGACTAAATAATCTTCAGCAGTCCTTTCCAATTCCTGCGATTGTGTGATTTTGTGGTGCACTGGTAAAGGTGTGCAAACAAAAAACAACTTCACCTATAAAATAATTACAATTTATGTGAACAGCTGCTCTAACCCTCCCCCATCCTTTAACCATGTGCAATCAAAAGGGTGCTATGGAAAGGCACCTAGAAGGTGACTGGAGCATTCCTGTCACTTCCTATTAAAGACTGAGAATATAAGTCCTACCTTTACTGTTGCTGACCAAAAGTTCCCAGTGCAGGTCTATTTCCTGAGTATGCACAGACTGTACAGCAGAACAAGTAGTTGCTTTTCAGAGTTATCAGTTAGACAAACATTGTTTTAGCTATAAAATATGTTCTGAATTCTCATCTGAAAAGTGTAATATTTCATGATTATCCTACGTTTGATCTCATTAGCACTGTTTAGCAGTTAGGGTATTATTTTTTTGTGTGTCCACTGAAATAATGTTCTTAGAGCGGGTTATTCCTGTATAGTTCAGAAGTGAATTTGAAAGAATAAAATTCTTTTTTTGTTTTGAAATTGACTTGATTCTTTGAAGGAGAGTTAGCATGTAAAACCTGAGTGTGAAACACTATCTGAAAGTTCTCTTAATCTTCTTGTAGGCCATAGAAAAACATCTCATCAGGAAGTCCAATGGAGGACTGACCTTCATTGGGGAGTGGAAGAATGGGCACCTTGAAAGAAAGATGGGCCACTTGACCTGTTTTGCAGGGGGAATGTTTGCCCTTGGAGCAGATGGTTCCAGAGATGATAAAGCTGGACATTACTTGCAACTGGGAGCTGAAATTGCACATACGTGTCACGAGTCATATGACAGGACAAGTAAGATACGTTTCTAATCTAGTTATTTTGATAGTTGAAATACAGAAAATGTTGTTAAGATTTGTTTTGGACCTGTGTGCTGTTTCTACCAGTGTAATTTTTTTACATTCAGATAGGTACTTCTGTTCTACACCACAATGAATAAATACAAAGCCAGACGTTAGACAACTCCTTCCTGCATCTTTGTTCCTATTTTTGGATCACTCATCTAAAATAAGTTACGTGGGTGCAGAGGGGAAGGAGTGTGTGTGAACTCTTGTCCTCCTCCCAGAAACGTAGGGCAGATTTTCATTTTGTATATACTGTTCTTTGAACTATGTAGAGTGAAAATACTGTAAATACAACTTTTACTGGGTTTCGTAGCAATATGTCTGGAGTAAGTACAATTAAACTAGCGAGGAGGAGGATGAGTATACAAAGTGTGAGATAACCAAAGACCTGACTAGTGAGGAGGCAACTTCAGTTTTCACTGTTGGGTTGGAAGTTTCTCAAGTTCATTCTTCTGGACCAGGCTTATTTTACATCTCTAGAATGACCTCGATGCATGAAGTTGAAGTGTGCTGGTTACAGGGTGGCTGTAAAGTCGTAAGAGACAATTAAAACAGAGGAGTTTCAGAGTAGTAAACAGGAAGATCTTGAAGACTGCAGAACTGAGAGGTTCACTAGAAAAAAAAAGTCTCTTTCTCTAAACTGGGAGCTAAAAAATGCCAGTGCAGTGCTAGTTTGTGTCATGTGAAGAACTTTCATTACAGATTAGAGAATATTAACACTGCTTTAGATGACACATGTAATTCATCATCCAGGACATGCTGTACAAATCTGAATTTCAAGCAGAACAAATGCAGAGAAGGACTAAGAGAATGCTGAGAGCAACAGAACTTTTATCTTGCAGTGGGAAAATAAGAGAGGTCAACCTGTTCAGACTGGGATAGTAATGCAAAGAATAAATTGAGTGTGATCTCAAGGGGTAAACACTGAAAAGAAATAGTTATTTTAAAATCTAAACAAGAAAGCTGTACCAAGAGTAAAGATGTGTATTGCTGTGAATAAATGTAGGTTGGAAATTGGAAATGGCTTTGTGTAGCCATCAGAAAAGTGAGCTTCTGAAATAGCTTGATGGTGGAAATACTGGTTTTAAGATGAGAATTCCTGTATTTGTTCACAGGGTTACATAATATCATTGTATAATTGCCTGTTGTTTGAAAGAATTCAGTCACGTAAATGGTACTTTTACCTGGGTAGCAACAACATTTAGAAAAAAAAAAGAGAGGGGAAAAAAATCTAGGAGGATGCTTAAAGAAAAAAGCAGCAAGTAGTAGCTGCTGTTGCGTTCTGAAAAACAGCATTTAAATGTTTAATTTGATGCTTTAAAATAAGCAGTGCTACTTTTACACTTTGCACAGTCTTAATTTTATTCTTTCAGATGTTTGCTCTGTACCCTAAATAAGTCAAAAAGATGGGGATAAAAGTTTTGGTTGCATGGTTAATGACACACACATACCAGAAACAGACCGAAAGCTGTACCCACAGCTGTGTATTTGCAGTGCCCTAGTTTTCTTTTATTCAGTGATGCAGTCTCAGGATTATGGATATTCTTTTGTTTGGGTTGTGGGTTTTTTGGTTTTTTTCAGCCCAGACTCCTTTTTCAAAGAAAGTGAAAGAACCATTCTATCTAAAATATCATAGAACCATAAAGGTCGGAGAAGACCTCTAAGATCAAGTCCAACCATCAACCATCATGCCCACTGAATCATAGCCTGAAGTACCACAGCTACAGGTGTTTTAAACTCCTCCAGAGTTGGTGACTCCATCACATCTGTAGACAGCCTGTTCCAATGCTTGACTGCTCTTTCAGTCAACAAATTTTTCCTGATATCCAACCGAAACCTCCTCTGGTGCAGCTTGAGGTAATTTCCTCTTGTCCTGCCACTCATTGTTGGGGAGAAATGACCAACAAACACCTGGCTACAACCTTCTTTCAAGGAGTTGTAGAAAGCAATGAGGTCTGCCCTGAGCCTCCTCTTCTGCATGCTGCACACCCCCAGCTCCCTCAGCCTCTCCTCACAGGGCTGTGCTCCAGGCCCCTCCACCAACTTCATCGCCCTTCTCTGGGTACATTCCAGTCCCTCAGCATCTCTCTTGAATTGAGGACCCCAGTACTGGACACAGAACTCAAGATGTGGCCTGACCAGTGCTGAGTACAGGGGCAGAAGAACCTCCCTTGTCCTGCTGGCTACACTGTTCCTGATCCAGGCCAGGATGCCATTGACCTTCCTGGCCACCTGGGCACACTGCTGGCTCATGTTCAGCTACTATCTACCAGTACCCCCAGATCTCCCCTCAGCCACTTCTCACAAGGCTTGTTCCTGTATTCTAAATCACTTGTTCCTTATTCTAAATCACAATCTCTGATTTAATGATTCTAACTCTGCCAAGGCTGGTGCTAAACCATGTCCCTCAGCACCACATCTCTGTGTTTTTGAAACAACTCCAGGGAGGTGCATTCAACCATCTCTGCGGAGAGCCTGTTTCAGTGTTTGAAAATCTTTCCAGAAGAAGTTTCTTCTAATAACCAACCTAAAAATCAGTTACGCTGGCCTAACAGTACTTCCCTAAGCCAAGACATTTTGGATAAAGATGCAGACTGTTTGAGATGGTGGTACTGTTGTTTCCTTCCAAGATCTTCTCCTGCTGTGCTGTATTCTATCAAAGACTCTCCATTTTTTCTTTTTTTTTTTTTTTTTTAAATTGTTTTGTTTCTAAAGAACTTATCATAGACTGGTAGAGGAACTCTGGGGATTATGTCAGTCACTTTTTTTTTTTATCCTACAGCTGAATGTGCTCATGTTTTTATATTCTTGGTGTTTCAGTAGTTTTCAAGAGAATGACTGTGCTCCTGTCAAGATAGCCAGTTTTCTCACGGGAAATTACTAAATTATTCATAACAAAAATTATAGACCTCAACAAGACAAAAGATTTATGAGACCACTTAAGGACAAGCTAGTTCCTGTTTTTCTCACCTACATGAGATCTAGCAGTCTCCTATCCACTCTTCCTGCAAAGTTTGGTAATGAAAATAATATTTTTTTTCCTCCCCGTTTTCCTCTGCAGCATTAAAGCTGGGTCCAGAAGCATTCAAATTTGATGGTGGTGTAGAGGCAGTGGCAGTGCGACAGAATGAGAAGTATTACATCCTGAGACCAGAGGTGATCGAGACCTACTGGTATATGTGGAGATTCACCCACGATCCCAAGTACAGGCAGTGGGGCTGGGAAGCAACACAGGTAACTGAGTCGCTATATTGGTCATTTAATTCCACAGACTCGTTTTGTAGCCACCTTCATCTCGTTTTGTACTGAAAAGCTTCAAACAGCAGTCAATTTGCATTATTTCCTGCAAACCAGAGTGCATACCACAGAATTACAGTGTGATAGCAGTTGGAAGGAGCCTCTGAAAATCATCTAGTCCAACCTCCATGCTGGAGCAGGGTCACCGTGCAGCATTTTGTCCAGGCTGGTTTGCAATGGTGTTACAAATGATGCAAAATGAATAATTGATATTGTTAATTTTGATATCCAGATGAAGATTGCTAATAACTATGAAAATTGTTCATTAACATTAAATATCGCCAGAAAACTTACTTACAAGGTTCAAAACACAGGGTTTGGAAATTTATACACAGAGGGAACAGGCAAAACTGGAACACTTTAAGAGGTAACCAGCAGACCCAAACATTTTACTGGAAGAGAAGGTTCTTGCGGTCACTACACCAGTTGCTATCCATTATCCTGCTTAGCCACTAGATGGACGTAGGAAGCTCCTCTCTGCTTATGGCAGAAGGCAATTAGTGATTACAAGAGGCTTTAAGTATTTACTCACAAAATATTATTCGACAGTACCCAAAGCATGTGGAGGGGTTGCTGTCAGTGGTCTCAAAGCCACTAGAGGCTTTGGAGTTCTCCAGGCTCTTTTCTCTGGCAGCTAGGAGTCTGGCACAGTCTCTGACCTGGTTTCTCTTAACTCCCAATTCAGCAGCAGCCTTGCAGAGGGGCAGGCAGAATGCAATGCCATTGGCAGGCTTGGCACAATGTCACACTGGCTGGCAGGCTGATTGCCTGCAGGCATTCAGAGCCTGTTCCTGGTAGTGGAGTTCCACACAGCTCAGGATGCAATGGGGCAGCAGCAGCATCATGAATACAATGGCAGAGAGCACCTTGTGCTACCTGCTCATCCCTTTTTATGAATACAGCCAGAGACTAATGGGCCTTTGGACATAGATTAGCCAATCAGGATGGCATTTTGCCAAGCTTGACCATATTAGGTGAAGCCATAGGCTTGCTTTGCACAAGGCAGACGTACCTCATTTACCACAGGATGCAAAAGAAGTCTGGGCAAGCCAGAGTCCTGAGACTCAGTGGCTCCAGGTTCTTTGTCCTCTTTCCCGCCATTGCTTCTCCCTGGAACAGCAGGAGGGAGAGCAGAAAAACATGTCTGGGCAGGCCAGGACATGCAGAAGCCTATTGTGCCCTGTTTAGCCCTACCACAGCAAATGCCTCCGGAGACAGAGGCTCCACAACCTCTCTAGACAGCTTATTTCAGTGCTCTGCCAGCCTCACAGGAAAGAGAACCTTTTAACAGATGCCTATAGAATGAGATTTGCTGAGTCCGCTTATGGCTTCTCTGTTTAGTCCGATATATCCAGTTACTGCTGTTACAATCCAAGGAACGTGGGGCACATTTGATTTTGTGCCAGTGACAAAAGATGACATCCTCGAGTGGGATGCTGTGCTGCGAAGAGGGCTTCCAAGGTTTCGACTTTGCTTCTCTCTGAGGGATGCATCCCTTCTGCACATTGCAGGCAGCTGAAGAGGCTGACCAACAAAGAGGCTGTGGCACAGGAATCTCTGGTGCCCTGGTTGCTTGCCATTAGTCTGTGGCTTGTAGCGGTTTGGAGCAGCTCTCCTCCCCGCAGCCATTTGTAGCTTGCTGCTATGAAGAAGCTTTTTTAGCTGCGACCTCAACAGCAGCTCTTGTTGCTTCTCCATGTAAAACAAGGCAAGCTGCTCACCATCATGGCCGGTGTATGTACAAACCCAGTGAGTACAATGAGTGGCCAATGGTAACAGAGATAGATATCTGATACTTTAACCTATAGAATCAGATTTGTTCAAACACGGCCAGGCACACAGTTCATTGGTGGGTTACTAGGGTCAGGCTGCACATACCTCACATGCAACACATACTTGGACCCCAGGTCATTGACCATGGGCAAACCAGGGCATGTTTTTGGGCTTGTGCCCCTCTAGGACGACAATGTCAGAAGCCTTGGTGAAGTTGAGGGTAGACAACATTCACTGCTCTCTTCTCATCTCCTCAGCTGGTCACACCATCATAGAAGGCTCTCGAATTGGTCAAGCATGATATGGGGGTGCCTTACACAGTTATTCCTGATTTGCAGCTGCCGAGTTTGCAGCTCAGAAATAGAATCCACTGGTCTTGACTCCTACTGTTATCAGTAGTCCACAGTCCTTGAGAGAGGTAATTTGTCTGGGGAAATTGAAGTGTTAAGCATATGTTTGCACTCTACATTAAAAAGCAGAGCTGTTCTTATAGTTTCTTCTTGGCCAGCTATTAAAAGATAAGTGGTAGGACAACTGTTTTTAAATGGTTTGTAAGCTAGATAGCATAGTTGTGTATAGATGGGTATCACAGCTTTTTCTTTCTTGAGGTATCGGGAAGTAGTAGCACTAAGGTAGGACTTAAAAATTTGTTGTTTAGGTATTTTAGCTGTTTGGCTTGGATTTTTTTCCTTGCCTAGCTGCTTTCCTGGGTTTAAATCTAACTGTTGAGTGTTTTAACCAAATTCCCAAGTGCAAAAATGCATTTGAGTCTTTCTCATTGAAAATGGCTCAAAGAGGTCTATAGCAGTCCAGATTGTTTGTAACTGACAGCCTGCCTTCGTTTGTTCTTTGTACATAGATGGATAACTCTGGTACCTGTCAGTCACAGATGATGAGCTGCATTTGGGCTGTATATTTGGCATCATTTTCACGTGATAGTAGCATATTTTAACTAAAAATACTTCGTAATCCCAGAAAGATTTTTTGCCTTTTAAATGCTTCCTAGGGCTGAACTTGTGGAGCCTGTGATGATCTGTTTCTCACTGCTACCACCTGCTGGATCTTACAAAACTTAATTTGCTGGCCTATCAATTTTCTGATCGTCTGCAAGATCTGTGGAATTCTATAGCTCCTCCTTTTAAAACACGGCTTCAAGCCAGTTTCAGAAATGAGAATAAACATTAAAGAGACCAAGACTCTAATGAAATAATTTGACTAGAGCCAAAGGAAATGAGAGAAGAGCACAGAAAGATACAGAAACCTGGAGAAGTTTTGTCGCAGAGGCAAGAGATGCAGAAAAAGTACTTGGAGATCTGAGGGGAGATTTTCTCATTCTCTACAACTCCCTGAAAGGAGGTTGGGTGTTGGCCTCTTTTCCCTAGTAACAAGTGATAGGACAAGATAAAATAGCCTCAATTTGCACCAGAGGAGGTTTAAGTTTAAAATGTCTATTAGAAGAGATTTCTTCACTGAAAGGGTTCTCAAACTCTGGAACAGGCTTCCCAGGGAGGTGGTTGAATTCCTGTCTCTGGATGTGTTTCAGAAACACAAAGACATGATACTGAGGGTCACAGTTTAGCACCAGACTTGGTAGAGTTAGGTAATGATAAGACTTGATGAAATTAAAGGTCTTTTCCCAGTGAAATGATTCTGTGATTCTATAATAAATGGTCTTGCACTCACCTTCCTTCCACAATTACAGATTTTCTTGACCCAACCATCATACTAACACAGCAGTATGGGAGCAGTTTGTTCCCCAGGGTTTTCTGTTCCCTGCATATTGATAAGTTCTGGTGCTTACTCCTCACACCTACTCACTACTTCCCTTCTTCTGCACTACGCACACCTCTGGTTGTATTTGTTCCTACATTTATAAATAGAGAAGAAACTGGTGTGACACACAGCACACTTGACTTGCTGCTGTTGTACAACAGTGTCTGTATTCACTTTTCCTCTTGCCTTTCAGCCACTGAAGCATACTTTGAACTCTGCTTAACAGATTTCTTGTGGTGGATGATATTTTCTTCACCCAATAGTTCATGTAAATGTTTGGGGAAAGTGAGTTTTCTGAGTTCTAAATAGTCTTATTTTTCTACATTGACCTGGTGGAACCTGATGTTTGATGACTTGAGTTCTTGGTGTTTTCCTTTTTCACCTCTGAGTAGATTTAATACATCCCTACCCAAGTAGAGTCAGGTTAGTTTGCTAACGTATCGGAGGTCTACTTCTGTTTTTTTAAGAACTTCTGAGAGAAAATCCAGGTGACTCTGCAATGGAGCCTGGATCATCTCTCAAAAGAGATTATTGAGAGTCAAACCATAAAAGTGGTTGGACTTGATGGTCTTAGAGGCCTCTTCCAGCCAGTATGATTCTGCAGTTTTAGTGCAGGTGTCATCCATTGACCAAGGGCTGTTTTGTCACTTCTCTCCAAATCCAGTGTCCATGGGGAAAAAAAACCTAGGAAGCTGAATCTTAAATTCCTGCAGTGATCAGAAACCTATGGGACCTGGTCTCTATCTCTTTCCTAATTTAAGGAAAAAAAAAAAAAAAAAGGAAAAAGAAAAAAAAATCTCCCAAATACTGACCTTAGCAGTGGAGACAACATCTATCTGTAATCGTACTGGGCCAGCCAGACTGCACAATGATGTGCTGAGAGGCTGGCTGAAGTGTTACAGAAATATGCATGCAAGATACTCAGGATAAATAAAGAAAATTACTAAAATCCTTTTAAGGCAAATTGTTTTCAAGTAGTAAGAGGCACCACTTCATAATAGGCTTGTAAAGCCCATTACTGTTCTAAGCTGTGTGAATGAAGGGCTCAACTATTTGTTGTGGGCTTGCGTATCTGACTAAGGATTGTACCACAGAAGCTGTAGAATTCATTCAAGATTTCTACTTCAGGGAAAATAATATACAAGAAGCCTGGGGAGGGACTATTTACAAGGTCTTGTAATGACAGGATGAGGGGCAATGGGTTTAAACTAGCAGAGGGGAGATTTAGACTGGACGTTAGGAGGAAGTTCTTTACAGTGAGGATGGTGAGGCACTGGAACAGATTGCCCAGGGAGGTTGTCGATGCTCCTTCTCTGGAGGTGTTCAAGGCCAGGTTGGACAAGGCCTTGAGTGAGCTGTACTACTGGGAGGTGTCCCTGCCTATGGCAGGAGGTTGGAACTAGATGATCCTTGAGGTCCCTTCCAACCTTACCATTCTATGATTCTCTAAGACTTCGAATTTGGGTGAACTTCACACAAATTGAGGACTGACAGTAAGATGGAGTAAATCATAGGATCATAGAATCAA
>VWYK01085698.1:2345-25118 GCA_013399775.1 Semnornis frantzii | reverse complement strand
AAAGAGTAAATGTCTTGATGTTAAAAAAAACCCCAAGCCAATAAAAAGAAATCATGTGCTACAGCTGAAAACAAAGAAAAAGAGCCCTGTAGTATCCCAGCCTGAACCCCTGGTGATCAGGAAGGCAAACTGTTGAGACTTTCAGGTTTTGTCCCTGGTTCTGTAATGAATGTGTTTGTACCAGAGCAGTGATGTAATGCATGTCCCATTTTCAGCTTCCAAAATAGGATTGATACTCTGATGCCTTGTGTGTTTTTTCATTCTCAGAGCTGGAAGCTGTGCTCTCTTTCCAACTGCTTTTTGATCCTGGTTTTATTTAATTAAAACTCCGCATACAGAAATGTAAGTGTGGATCTAAAATCAACAGAGGGACTCTGCAGTGAAGCTAAGGAGTCTGTACTAGGAGTACCATCTGAGTTAGTTTGAAAAAGATCATTTGTAAGGATTGTTTTGTGTAAGATAATTCTGTTGAATTATAAATAGGCTGAGGGAGCTGGGGTTGCTCAGCCTAGAGGAGAGAAGCCTGGGGGGTGGGGGACGGTAGAGCTGCCTTCAGATAGCTGAAGGGATCCTACAGGAGGGCTGGAGAAGGTCTTCTCACAAGGCTATCTGCCAACAGGACAAGCAGGAATGCTTTTAGGCTGAGGGAGAGAGGGTTCAGACTGGATCTTAGGAAGAAGTTCTTCAGTGTGAGGCTGAAATGGGCTGCCCAGGGAGGTCACAGATGCCTCCTCCCTGGGGGTGCTCAAGGCCAGGTTGGATGAGGCTGGGAGCAGCCTAGTCTAGTTGAGATTTGTCCCTGCTCATGGCAGGGGGGTTGGAGTAGATGATCTCTGTGGTCCCTTCCAATCTAGATTTGATGATCTTCAGCTTTGCAGGACTTTCAGCATTGAGCCCTTCAACCATCACTTAATGGAGTTTTACTTGTCTTAAATGGTACTTTTAATGGCTGGGCAGTGATAGGGTTGAATGTTTGCTTCTGTAGGGCAATGCTTTAAGTTCTTACTGGCTTTGCATAGCTAGAGTTGGGTGTTTGATGCTCTCCCTGTTTATTCAGTGCTGAGCATGACTTCAAACTGTCACTTGCCACAGTGTAAGGTGTACTTCTTACAGTAGATTTTCTAAATCACTTTCTGAAACCATAACAGAAAGTGGTGATGTGAAGAGCTAAGCCTTTGTCATTGAGGGACTGATAATCTTTAGGAGAGATAGGCAGCTGGAGACCATAACCCCTTCAGCTGTGTGCTGCAGCCATAATGGCTCATGCTACTGTGCTCTGAAATCACATCAATGAAAGGTTCTTCCTTTTGTTTCCTTAATTATCTTTGTGTGGGTTTATTGCTGTCTTTATGTGACCACACCTGGAATACTGTGTCCAGTTTTGGGCTCCCCAATTCAAGACAGGGATCCACTGGAGAGAGTCCAACGAGAGGATGCCCCGGGGGGGGGACTGCAACATCCCTCCTGTGAAGGAAGACTGCTTCCTCCTGAGGCTGCTTAGTCTGGGGAAGAGAAGACTGAGAGGGGACCTTATCAACAGCTGCAAATCTGAGGGTGGCAAATATCTGAAGGAGATGGCAGGCTCTTTGCAGTGATGCCAAGTATTGGGACAAGGAACAACGAGTGCAAGGTGGAACACACGAAGTTTCACCTCAGCATGGTGAGACACTTGTTTAAAGTGAGGTGCTGGAGCATGCTGCCCAGAGAGGTGCTGCAGTCTCCTCTGGAGGCCATCCGGATGCATTCCTATGTGACCCACCCCAGGTGATCCTGCTTCAGCAGGGGGCTTGGGCTCTGATCTCTGGAGGTCCCTCCCAACCTCTAACATTCTGTGACTTGGTTTTTGTTTTGTAGTGAAGTATAGAAAAAACAAGTCATTTGTTGCTAAAAATAAATTGTTTTTCCACACTTGAGAATGTTTTGATGCCTCTCCTGCTCTCCAAGTCTTTCACTCATGAACTGATGCCGCATGGATACTGTCCCGATGAGCAATGATGAAGAGCACTGGATTCTCCTGTTACTCAGGCTTCAGCTCCAGTACAGAAGTTGACAGTGACTCCAGCTTTTCTTTTTCTTTGGTCAACATTTCCATGTGCTCAGGCAGCTCCCAGCCGATGACAGGCAGGCTGTGGGTCGGATTTGGGAAACCATTGGCCTAAAGCATTTGTGTGAGAATGTCTGCAGCTGAAACCATCTTTGTCAGGAGGGACAATGAGTTAAGATGTCAAGGCTGAGGGAAGTAAAGGCTATGTGAAAGGTGTGAGAGAAAGGACTGTGTGCTAATGCCTGAGAAGCTGGGAGCTGAAGGGATGTTATTGTGGTGGCAGGAGTTAAGCATCTGAGGAGTGAGCAGAACCAGCAACGAAACCTGGGCAGTGTTCCCTGCTGGTTCTGCAGTGTCTCAGTGGTGGCTGTGTTCTCTCCTAGAGTTAATGTCAGGACATCAGATGCTTGGGATGTTTCATTCCTAGGAATCACTTGGATTTGACAGATGAAACAAGTTAGAAAGCTGTAATGGTGCATTCCAGAAGGAATGCCTTTCTTCAGATGCTTCCAAGCTGTTTGGATGGAGTTTCTTATCCCATAAGTGATCTTTGCTGGCAAACTGTAAATCCCACAGAAGCAGTTGTAAAACTGGAGCTGAAACACAGATGCTTCAGCTGTTTGACTAAATGCTAATGTAATATGGAAATACCAGGACAAAAGGAGTTAGTTCTAGAAGAGCTGCATACAATAGAAATACCCTTTTCAATCAAGTTTTTCTTAGGAATTTGAGCTGTACAGTGTCTGTGTGAAGCTTGGCAGTGTTTTCACTGTTCTGCAGCATTAAGAATTCTTAGCACGTGATGTGAAGGATTATATGAAATTTATTTGGGGTGTGTTTGCTCAAATGTATCTTAAAATGTTAATATTTATACAGTATACATAGTAATAGGTAGTTAATCATTGTTAAAATCAGAAAACTAAAGAGAAGGAAGAAATAGATATACTCCAATAAAGTGATTTAAGTCATTAGATACCAGTTAACCTCTCCAGAAGGGCACTGTCAGTTCTGTATGACAGCAGGAGGCATAGGGCCTCCAGCAACAATGCTTTCTGTGTGTGTTTAAAGAAAATGAAGGAAGGGAGTTACTGTACCAGCATCATTCTGCCTAGCTTTGTCTTAAGCAGCAAATTTCCTCATTTGATGCTTCCCTGAACTAGGAAACCTTGTGAAATTTCAGACATTCTGTTAAGCAGGAGTGGCAAGCTCATTAGTGTAATAAAATACCTTAATAAAAGACAAAATGTTAAGGAGGCAATTTCCTGATTCAAATGCATACATTTTGTTAATTTGATAACCACTTAAGGTCTTTCACTAATGCACTGATGTTAAATTCTCAAGAGATTTGACTCCTGGAGTTCTTGAAAGTACTCACTCTTGGATGAGCTACCTCGTTTTAAACAGATGAAACTGCCCTACTCCAGCACATTTCTGTTGCATCATCAGTTCAAACTGGGAGAAAGAGAAATTGTAGATGAGATTATTCATAGAAAATCTGAGCTCTAACAAGAAGACCATAACTTGCAGCAGACTTAAATACAGTAATCTCCTGCTTTGTGACAAGTGCTTGAGGAGAAGAACCTGCAGTCTGTGAGTGCTTTGAATTCAGTGGCAATTTGTAGGTAGGCACATGTTACAATTGTCTGTTTTTCTTTTTAGGGCTCATGTAATCAAAGGAGTTTCTTTGTTGTGTGTATCTTTTCAGAGTACAACAGGAGTTCAAAATGAATCAGGTGAGTATAAATGTAAGACTTTATCAAAATCTTAGATCTTAGAACAGTTAATTATTAATAAGAAAAGTAAATCATCCACTAAAAAAAATGTTCTTTAAAATCTTTAGTGTCATTAAATTTCATAATCCTCCTTTCCACAATGTGTATGTTTGGGAGATTTATTTCATGGATTTAATTTTTTGGTGTGAATTGGCCTTGAGCAGCATGGAAATTATTACTGCTGGCACCTTTTATAAGAACACTTCTCCAGAAAAATCTGTTTCAGCCTGGATGTGTTCAAAGCCAGGTTGGATGGGGCCTTGAGCAAGCTGGTCTAGTGGGAGAGATCCTTGCCCATGGCAGGGGGTTGAAACTAGATTAAGGTCTCTTCCAACCCAAACCATTCTAGGATTCTGTGACCTTTGGATGTTTCATTTCCATTCGTGTGTCCATGTCCTTTTGTGTCCTGTCCATTGTTGTTCTCCTACCCTGGATCTGTTTCTAGAATTAAGATTTCTGTGTTGTATCAAAGTCTTCCTCTTTCTTCTTGGGGCTGCTGCTATGGTTTATGCAGGGTTGTGAAGCCTGTCATCTCAAATGCTGTGGGAACTCTGCCTCTGGAAACAGCTACCACAGCTTAGAGTCCTTCTCAGTGTTTCTGGCATTCACATTGTTTCCAGACTGAACAGAGCTCCTATGGCTTCTTACTATTCAGTTACTATTCGTATTAAGTGTGTATTTGGTGTGAGCCCTGTGGTGTTTTTTTCTTGCAGTGCCCTTGTAATTTCATTCACTGTTGACAAGTGGTAGTCCCAGGTCTGTATAAGAAATGGTTTTGCCTGATGCCAAATATCTTTCACTCTTCTGTTCTCATATTTCTTTCATTCTGCTTATTGCTGCTTTTGCTGTGACTTCTGTGACCCTGTAACTAATTGGGCTAGTGTTAATTTGGATTCTATGAAAAGACTGCTGGTTTTGTTGTTTCTGTCACTGAAATCTTGAAGGAGTGAAGGAAAACCTCTCCATGAATGCTGGCTAAGGCCTCCTCGTAGTGAGGGGAAGGAGCGTTTAAAAAAGCCCTGTTGTTGGAATTAGCATTTTTGGGTTTCTTTGGAAGATTGTCTCAGACTGTGCATTCTTGATCTGTTTTTAAAAGGTAGACCTGCCTCGAATCTGTAAAATACTGCATCACAATATGCAGAACAGTTTATTTTAAAACCAAGCAAGCACAAGGTGTTGGTTGGTAGCATTTACTGCATCTCAGACTGTGTTACACTAGAGCAGGAAGCAGGTTGTGTGTTACCTGCAGAGCTACATGGGCAGTGGTTTTCAAATGGTACTGAATTATGGCTGCACTGGTGCTAAAACTCCCTCCCCTATTCCCTCTGAATTCTTCAATGATCATTTCAAATATTTCTGCTACATCTTCAGTTTTCAAGCACACATAGTGAAAATTTTGCAAAGGGAGTTAGCCAAGTAACCTTTCTGCTTCTGACTTAACCTTTTTTGTGCAAGCTCTTTCTGTCAGCAGCCTTCCTGAGTCCCTTCTCTTTGCACTACTGTTCTGCCTTCTCTGTCACATCTCACTCACTTCAGTGACATCTTTTCATTTATCTTAATCCTCTTTCACTGAGACACAGCACTAACTGAATGCTTTTGTCATTCATCACATCATACAGATGACTTTTCCTTCTCACTCTAATCTCTGATCATCTGTAAACATCTTGTTGCAGGTACTCTTCCTGCTCTGCTTAAGTACTGCTTGTCACATTAGAACCTGATTTGTGGTTGGTCCACAGCTGCATTTATGTTGTAAATGGTGTGAAAAATTCTTTAATACATTGAAAGGTACTGTGAAAGTGATTGGACTCTGAATTCAAAGCAAAGAGGAAAAGAGAGTTCCAGTTAAGGCACCTCCTCAGCCCTCAGAGGATTATTTTGCACAGTTAAGTCACTTCACCCCTGATAATTTGCATTTTAGCAAGGTAACATTTCTGAGGAACTCCTGACTAAGAAGCTTAGTAAGTGAAATAAGCTTCAAGTGCTTTTGCATTCCAAATTGCAGTCTTGAAGGGAATCAAAAATGCTGGTTTAGGTCTACAGTTAAATGCAGAAGTTGGCTTAGGATGTGCACCAGTACACTGTCCTTATCAAGAAGGGAATAATTTGAATAGAGAAAGACATTTCAATGTGAGTGTTAAGCATGGTGGAAAAGTGATTGGAATACAGTATTGCTTGGTTTGGTAGCCAGACAGTCCTTGGGAACAAGTTCTAAACTGGAAAATATTTTAAGTGGCTGCGTTTAAATTGCAAATAAAATGAGAGTGGAGCTGATTTGACTGCATGGAATTGTTTATTTTACTGCAGAGTGCTCAGTTAGTCATTATCATTCGTTTGAGGTGTGAAGTGCATTGTTATGTGCTAGGCCATGCCCAGTCTTCTGCTGCTTGTGCAGTCCATTAATGTGACAGGTGTTGGAGGAGTCTGGGTGCTGCGCGCTCAACGCTAGCTGCTAACCTTTGCTTTATGGAGGAAGATGCAAAATGAAGTCTGATTGTATATTACTCCATACAAATAAGCTGTGTGAATGGTAGGACTGCTTTAGGGAATGCTGCCAGACACGTCGGAGGGCAGAACACAGTGCTCAACACTTCTGTCTGAAACAGTTGTCTGGTTTTTGAAGTTTGGTACCTTAAAATCCAGTTGCGAGCTTGAGATTTTGAACTTGCTCTACCTAACAATGGTTGTTAAAAAAAACACCTAAAAACCACCACAAAACCCCCCAAATAAAACACAACCAAGAAAACTTCTGTCAGCTGGAAACTCGAGGTGCACAATTCTGATGGCTGCCTTGCTCCCTCTCTGTAATCTCCTGTGTCTGTATGATGTGTTAGAAACCACAGTGAAGAATGGGCTCGGTTTTCCCCTGATGAAGTCATGGGGCAGTGCCCTAGAAAGATCCTGAGGTTTCTCTGACATTTCTCTTTTGCCTGAGGCATGGCTGCTTGCCTATCAGCTCAAGGCTTACAGATGTCTCAAAATCAGATTTCTTTCATGGCTGTTTCTCCTTTTGCTTTATTGGGGGAGCAAAATAAACCTTTGCTCTGCTTTGAATAGACTTCATCTATTATAAACAAAGAAAAAGAAATAACTTTTTTTCCCCTTCACCCTGGTCTCCTCACTTGTCTTGGATGGGAAGGGATTTTTGGCATTCTCTTCCTTCTATGGTTTCCAATTTGGGGGTCTTTCTCCCCTCCAAATAGCTCTCTAGGATGTGTCTGTGCAGCTGTTAGGGCTTACCAAGGCAGCAATAGAATAACCTTGCTATGACTCCAGCTTTGCAAGTTTTCTCATCGTGGCTGTCAGAGCTGGCAGAAGACATGTTCTGCTAACTTCACTCAGCAAGGCACATTCTGAAATGTGGAGGAGAGCTGCCATATGCAGCACCCTCACAAAGAGTGGGTGCTAAGTAGAAAAGGTTGAGAAGCTTCATCTGTTTTGCTTTAGAGAGAAAAACCTTCAAATTGATAGCATACAGAGTGAGATTTAAAGACACATTGCCAGTAAAGGTTCATGGTTTTCAGAGTAGTTGTTCTGTATATGAAAACTGCTGTTGTAGCCCTGCTTTTTGCAAGACTCCCTTCCAGAAATGGAGTTTCACTTGGACAACTGCAGCATTGCCCAAATTGTTACTTCACAGAATGGCTTAGATTGGAAGGGGCCTCGGAGACCATCTGCTCCAGCTCCCCTGCCCTGGGCAGGGATGCCTCTCAACTAGACTCTGCTGCTCAAGGCTTCATCCAACCTGGCCTCAAACACCACCCCCACAGCCTCCCTGGGTAGCCTATTCCAGTCTCAGCACCCTTACACTGAGGAACTCCTTCCTAAGATCCAGTCTAAACCTACTCTCCCTGAGTCTCAAACTTAGCCTTAGCCTATTGCCAGACACCCTCTTTCTTATTGTAGCTCCTCCTAAAGCTTCTTCAGAGCTGAAGTATCATTTCCTTCAGATGAAAGCAGTTACAACCATCCCCACCATTATTTGTTTCTGAGCAGCATGGCCAAAGTTCACTGTCTGGGGGCAGGTCCTTTTTTGAGGGCAGTTGCTGGTGGTTTCAGACCTGCCTGTTTTTCACCCAGCACAATTCTTTCATGATGTGAGCAGAGTTTGTAGGGAGCTGGGCACAGTGATAGCTCTGACACTGGGCATTTTTCTCAGCCATTTGCTGTTTCTGATTGGGTAACACAAAGCTACCTGTTTAAAAGGCAAGTGTGAGCAGCAGCAGCAGCATTTACTGTTGTCTTATACAAATAATAGCATGAATAATATTATAACCTCGTGGGCTCCTTAAAATTGAGCTAATCACTTCCTAGGCATTTATAAATAATTTATTAGCTTTCTATTGCCTTTCAAACTTTAATATAAAAATACTTTAAACCTTTCTGTATTAATTATAACCTACTGGCTAAGGATTCCCAGCTGCTGATTTAGTTAGGTGTTATGATTAACATTTAAAATACTGAATTAATAACTTTTATGACATTATTTCAACTCTTTTCTCTCTAAAAGCTGCTTTTAGCTTACTTTATTTGTTGCCAGCAAACTTGACATGCAGATACTTTAACATCAGCCTTTGGAGTGAAATGGCATGTTTGTACATAGAGCAGTAGAAAGACAACAATAGACCCAGTACTAACTCTGAAGTACAGTAAAATCCAAGCTTCAATATGTCAACTGCTCTGCCAGTGATAGGATGAGGGGCAATGGACATAGACTCAACCACAGGAAATTCCATCTCAACATCAGAAAAAACTTCTTTACTGTGTGGGTGACAGAGCCCTGGAACAGGCTGCCCAGAGGGGTTGTGAGGTCTGCTGCTCTGGAGAGTTTCAAAACCTACCTGGATATGTTGCTGTGTCACTTGCCCTAGGGCATCCTACTTTGGTGGGGGAGATTGGAATTGATGATCTCTGGAGGTCTCTTCCAACCCTTAGCATTCTGTGATAAAGCTCTGGTGTATGATGCTAAGTCTGCAGTGTGTGCAGGGCAGTGATGGAATGAGAGAGAATGGCTTCAAGCTTGAGGAGGGGACATTTAAACTGGAGATGAGAAGAAATTCTTTAGTGAGGGTGGTGAGAGACTGGCACAGGTTGCCCAGGGAGGTTGTGGATGCCACCTCCCTGGAGGTGTTCAAGGTCAGGTTGGATGAAGCCTTGAGTGTCCTGATCTAGTGGAAGTTGTCCCTGCCCATGGTAGGGGGTTGGAACTGGATGATCTTGAAGGTCCCTTCCAACTTAAGCTATTCTATGAATATATAAGGCAATGCCACAAACTATTTTTGATTTAGTTTATTTTGGGCCTGATGAGATTATGTCTGGAAGCCATCATTTGGAGAGGGGAAATAAAGGCTTGCTAATGTATGTGAAGTGATGCTCAGTGTGGTAGCTGATGATGTGGCTTTGTGCTGCAGTTCCAAAGTCCTCACTTGTATGTTTCTAGATGAGTTGGTCCTGTTACTGAAGCTTTACATCTATCTTGCTTTTAGGTATAGAGGCACAGAGGGTTGTTTGCTTTGGAGCTTTCACCTGTGTGTGTAAGAAATGATTGACAGAATTAGAATGGAAGGCTGCATGAGCAGGGCTGGACCCTCTGCCCATGAGTGCTCTGGAGCTGGGGTTGTCCTTTGTTGTGCCACTTGTGAGTTGTCCTTATAGACTGAAATTCCAGTTAGCTTTGTGAAAAAGAAGAACCCCTCCTGTTCTCCCTGTGCTCTGACTGCTATGCTGCATATTGTTTTAACCAAATCAGTGTATTTCAGCACTGCAGTTCACTTGCCTTTTGTCACTTCAATTACCAGTAACATTCCAGCAGCGTCATTTGGACAAGTGCTGTGTGTCCTGAAACACTTCTAACAACTTCTCTCATCTTCTGGTTATTTGATATTCAAAAAGCATGCAGCTAATAAAGATTTCTACTAAAAGCATCCTGTATTGCTCTTAAATACATTAGTTTTCCAGAAGCAGCAAGAAGCTTTTTCTAGTACAGCCCAAACTTAAAATAATGAAAACATTTTGTGTCTCCCTTTCAGAAGAGGTTAGATCTGAATGTTAGATTGGGTCTCTTGTAGTTGTCTATAATTTAAAGGGAAAAATAATCTGCCTCCTTTACTGTCTTAAAAATTGAGTTAGACTTTCCAGACAGGTTAGGTAAGAGCTATTTTCCTGCTCCATACTCAGTTGAAAAACTTGAGTTGTCTATTTTAAACATGAAATAAGCATATTGTTTACAAATGTATTGTGGAATCAGAGTAGTTCTCCTGCTTCAAGAGAGTGCTTAAGGAGGTAGCTGATCTAGCTGAGGTTGCCTCTGCTTACTGCAGAGGGGGAGGGACTAGATGACCTTTGGAGCTCCCTTCCAGCCCAGCCCATTCTATGGTTCCGTGGAGTGGGGATTTAGTTCTTTAGTGATAACTCACAGACACTAACACTCCAGGGCTGTTTCTCTGAACACTTCTGTAATGTTCTTGTTGAGGAAGTAGATCAACTTGGCAATGTATTTTGTAAGTTTTGTAATCTGGAAGAGCTTTAATCAGCAAGGGCACAAAGGGATGTTGTCTCAACATAATGTCCCATGTTAACAGTGACCTTGCTGCCCTACTTATATTTGTTAAATGCAGCTTCTTATGCCATGTCTGGTCAGTGAAAATAGTGCAGCTGAAAACTGTGCTGTGGATGAGTTTTAGACTACCAAATTGAGGGGCTTCAAAGACTCAATACTAAGCCTGAGCTTCTATGAAACTATATTCTAAAAGATCTAACTATTTTCCAAGGTGTAGAACCACAGCAGTTTTCTGATCATTCATCTTCAGGTGTGGTACAGTAGTGCTGTCAGGTAAGTCACAGTCAGACAGGAAAAATAAAATGCCTTGAGTTCTATTCTCCTGGTAACTCACATTTTGAACTTGTTTTTTAAGGAGAGGCCAAGGACAATGAATGACCTAAGGGACACACAAAAGTCTTTTTGGTTAGATTTAATCACTGCATGCTTCTTGTAATCCAAACACATCCATTCACTAAAGCAAAAGAATATTTGCAGCAACTTCAGCTGCCAGTGTTCTATGTGTATCTCTAGTGTGTTCTTACAAGTCTGCATTAAAGCATAAGCAAGTGTGGGGAAGATGACAGTGGAAACAGGAATGTTCTGCTAAAAAGTCACTCCTCAGTAGCATGTTGAGGGAGGGCACCTTGGCTGAAATGGCAGTTTGGGAACCTTAATGTCAAGTCAGGAGCTGGGGAATTGTACTCTAATTTCAAGTCAGTGGCTTGTATGGGTTGAGAATTTTCTGGTGTTATTAATTTGTATTTATGGTTGTGATCCTTCTGGATTTTGACTTGTAGAACACAACTGAATCTACTGTTGCTGTGGAGACCTTAGATGATGTACCTGAGCATGTGCTTAGGGGGCTTCCCGAGGACGTCAGGCTCTTCCCGTCGGCTGTGGACAAGACACGGCTCGGTGAGTGCTCCAGCTGGGAACAGCACTGAGATTTTTACACCAGCTCACACAAACTCAAGTCAGTGCAAAAGTTGGTGCTCTGCTGTGCCGAGTAGAGATGATATCTGGGGCATTTGTCTACAGTAATTTCTGCTGGAAGGAGTGGACAGCCTCTAAGTTTTTCCAGTATCCCAAAATGAGATTCATAGAACTTCAGATTTGGAGTCAAGTTTGATGTGGGAGGACTTGGAAAGACAGAATTGCAGACTGGCTAACTCCATGCTGAAAGCTGGTAGCTTGAGGAATAAACCTGACAGTAGATGTATTACTGCTAGTAACAGATTATAAAATCCTTGGAGTAGGGTTAATCTTTCCTCTGATCTAGCATGGTCTGAATGAGAATGGTCTGTTTAATTAGCAAATATTTGCCAGTCTGTTCTTAGTTTTTTATTGCTGTAAATGTGAAATGCAGCTGTCCATTTTCAGTTTGGTTACAGCTTGGCAATAAATTGGTGGGCAGGCCCACACATTTTAACCAATCCTAAATGTTTTTTCCTTCAAAATACACTGTTGATTAGGTTCACAACTCTTGTGAGGGCTTCATTTGCCTGGCATTGCTTCAGAGAAAGCAAACAGGGTTTTATGCTTAATATAATCCCAGAATTGTCAGGGCTGGAAGGGACCTCAAGGATCAGGCAGCTCCAACTGCCCTGCCATGGGCAGGAACACCTCACACTAGATCAGGTTGCTCAGTGCCCCATCCAACCTGGCCTTAAAACTTTTAGGGATGGGGCTTCTACCACCTCCCTGGGCAACCCAAAATAATAATAATATGTTTACACATCAAACCAGCTGAAATCTGGAACTTCACCATCTATAAACCTGCATTGCTTTTATGGTTTTGTGCACATCACATGAAGGACAAGAAAATTTGAGGTAGGTTTTGTCTTCAGAGCTATAGTAGGCCATGAGGACAAGAAAATTTGAGGTAGGTTTTGTCTTCAGAGCTATAGTAGGCCGTGAGGACAAGAAAATTTGAGGTAGGTTTTGTCTTCAGAGCTATAGTAGGCCATGAGGACAAGAAAATTTGAGGTAGGTTTTGTCTTCAGAGCTATAGTAGGCCATGAGAAAGAATGAAATCACGTAAATGCCTTAAACTTTTCATGACTGAAGTGAGTTTGGAGGAGAGGTTTGTCTGAATTCAGTTTAGTGAGCTTCAATCTCCTTATTGTGATCTTAATGTTGTAGAATGCTCTCCAGTCTGAGACAGACATGTGTAATGATCTTAGGAAATAGGAGTTGTGAGTAGAAGGTTTGCTTGAGATTAGGTTATTTCTAACTACTGATTTGTGTCTTTTCAGGTGTGTGGGCAACCAAATCGATTTTAAAAGGCAAGAAGTTTGGGCCGTTTGTTGGTGACAAGAAGAAGAGGTCTCAAGTTAAGAGCAACGTTTACATGTGGGAGGTAAGAAACAACTTGTGCATCACAGAATTGTCAGGGCTGGAAGGTACCTCAGGGATCATTAGTTCCAACCACCCTGCCACGGGCAGGGACAGCTTTCACTAAGTCACGTTTGTCGCTAGGTCTGTGTTTTGTATTTAGCCTTTAGCTTTTCCAGAGATTTTAGAAGTGGACATGTGAAGTAATTACCATCTGTCTGCCATCACAAACAGCTATTTATAGACACTTGGACTGAGCCACCATTCTGAGCTACAAGGCTTTAAACTAGTGGCATTGTTTGAAATGGTAGGATTAATTTTCTTCCATGCTGTCTGTGGATCACCCCTCCCCTTGGGTCTACTGCTCATAAAGCTTTGCTTTGTTGGTTTGAGCCCTGTGTGATATCCTTTCTGTAAATAAGTGCTGCCAACTGCTCATGAAATTAGGGAAATGAGAAGGATATGGAATCTCTTAAGGAAGCCACAGTGCTCCTCATTTAGCTCTTTGAAAACCAACTTTGTTATGGGAATTGGTTTTGCTTTTGCAGCTCTTCTAGAAGTTCTCAGCTGTGGCAGTATTTCTCATGCTCCTTGTGTTTGGATCTGCCTTAAAGCAAATACTGTCTGAACAGATCTTTAAGATCCACTGACAGTCAAGAGACCTTGGGTGTTATGTAGATCTCCAAATGCAGATGTGTTCATCTGGAGAGAAGTCCTCTCTGCAGTGTCCTTAAGGAAGCTCATGACTACTTCAGGACTCCTTCAGTCTTTCCAAAGACACTGAGCAGATGACTTTGGCTGAGTGAGTGGCTGAGAAGGGGAGGGATGGAGGAACTGAGGCACAGCACATTCTGGAACAGAACTTGATAGTTCACAGATGTTTAGGGTAAAGATATTGATTGTAGTGATTGATTCTTCTGGCATGCTCCTGGCATGGAAAACTGGACCTGCATAAAACAATGCCTACATGCACAAACTTTACTGTAGCTCCTATAAGAGGAGTTGATCTAGAACAGTTTTCCATAAATGCAAATTCCCATTCAGGAAAGTAATAAAGTGTTCAAGTGTGTTTGTTGCACTGAGCTAATGTTCTGCAAGCTCCACTGCATAAACTATCTCCAGTTTTGATCTGGTACAGGAACACTCAGCAAGATGGAATCAGTCAAGTCAATTATTGACCTTGCAGTTGTTTGTCCCAGTGCTGGATTTTGAATGTTCTCAGAGGATGTGTCTTAACATTTTTGAGATTTGTTTTAATAAATGATAGTTGCTGCAGAGGTTTATAGTTTGCAGTGGAGGTGATTAGGAGAACCCATGCAAAGTTTCAAAGTAATTGTGTGGTGCTTTTCTTACTGGTTTGGGAATTGGGGGGAGGGGAAAGAGCAGCTGAAATGAGACCACATCAGTTGGTTCCATATGCTGATACCTGAAACCACTAAAGAATCTTAACTGCTGGAAAATATGGCTTGTGAAAGGCTGGTGGTATATGAGAGTGGTTAGGTACACAGACCTCCAACTAGGAGAATAACCTTTGCCACCAGAATCCCATTTGTTTGTTTTAGTGAAGCCAATCTGAAGAACAATTCAGGCTTCAAAAAGCTGACATCTCCAGTCAGTAGTTTTGAACTGTCATGCTAGAGGTTTTTTCTGGAAGTTGAGTTTTGGGTGTCTCTGTGCTTGCTATGTCTGAGGAGAGAAAGAGACTTGAACTTATTTTCCTTTTCTGTGGAGAAGAGACACAGGTAGGAAAATGACAGCAAGGGACTGAAAAGTGAGGGGGTGTTAGGAGGAAGTTCTTTACAGTGAGGGTTGTGAGACACTGGCACAGGTTGCCCAGGGAGGTTGTGGCTGCTCCCTCCCTGGAGGTGTTCAAGGCCAGGCTGGATGAGGCCTTGAGTGACCTCTGCTAGTGGGAGGTGTCCCTGCCTATGGCAGGGGATTGGAACTGGATGAGCTTTGAGGTTACTTCCAACCTTCCCATTCTATGAAATGCTGCCTGCAGGTCAGAATGAGTGACACAACTGCAGTGAAGGACCTTCAGTGTTGTTTACAGGAACCACTTCAAGTCACAGTATCACCAAGGTTGGAAGAGACCTCAAAGATCATCAAGTCCAACCCATTACCACAGACCTCAAGACTAGACCATGGCACCAAGTGCCATGTCCAAACCCACCCTGAACACCTCCAGGGATGGTGACTCCACCACCTCCCTGGGCAGCCCATTCCAGTAGGGAATGACTCTCAGTGAAGAACTTTTCTCCTCACCTCGAGCCTAAACCTCCTCTGGTGCAGCTTGAGACTGCGACCTCTTGTTCTGGTGCTGGTTGCCTGAGAGAAGAAAGCAACCTCCTGCTGGCCACAACCACCCTTCAGGTAGTTGTAGACAGCAATAAGGTCTCCCCTGAGCCTCTTCTTCACCAGGCTAAACAAGTTACAATGCTGTGTGGAGGAGTTGGAGTTAGCTCTTTTCTCATCACGCAGAGTGCTCTGTAAATCAGGAACTTTAACTGAACAGTCCAAAAGTCTTTTGCTTGTGCAAAACAAACCCATCCTAATAAACTACAACTCCCACAGTACAACCCCTGCCTGTAGCCTTTGTGTTATCTCTGATACATTGTATGGCTTTGGAACGTGCAGTTCTGGTGCTGTCAGCTGTCCATTTGCTTACTGCCATTGCTGTCTCCTAGGTGTATTACCCCAACTTGGGCTGGATGTGTGTTGATGCAACTGATCCAGCCAAGGGCAACTGGCTGCGCTATATCAACTGGGCACGCTCGGGCAAGGAGCAAAACCTCTTTCCTCTGGAGATCAACAGGACCATCTACTACAAAAGTTTAAAGGTATCAGTATCTGAAGACTCAGTTACTACTCTGTTATTATTAATAATACTTTCAATTGCCCTTTATTCAGATTCTAATTTTTTTTTTTAAACTCTTCTCCTTAAACAGATTTTGAAACAGTTTATGAAATAGAATTCAAACATTGCAAATGGGCTGTGAGAATTGAGGCTGTTCAGCCTGGAGAAAAGGAGGCTCCAGGGAGACCTTAGAGCAGCCTTCCAGTACCTGAAGGGGGCCTAGAAGAAAGCCAAGAAGGGACTTTTTACAAAGGCTTGTAGTGATAGGGTGAGGGGGAATGGGTTTAAGCTTGAGGAGGGGGAGATACTCTACAGTGGAGGTGGGGGATGCTTTCCAGTGAGGGTGGTGAGACACTGGAACAGGTTGCCCAGGGAGGTCATGGATGTCCCCTCCCTGGAGGTGTTTTCAGGGCCAGGTTGGATGAACCCTTGAGCAAGCTGGGCAAGTAGAAGTCCCTGCCCATGGGAGGGGAGTTGAAAGCAGATGATCATTAAAGTCCTTTCCAACCCAACCCATTCTATGAATACATTTTCTGTGCCAGTAGGGTTGGCATTAAGATCTACTGTCAAAACACAGAATGTGTGTGAACACTTAAGTCTGTCTTGGTTAAGGATTTGCTGCAGCCCCAAACTTGCTGCAAATTAGAATGAGAACCTAAACCAGGTTATATAAAATAAGTGGATTTCTATTTCTGCAAATAGTCAGACACTTTCTAATGAGGATTTTTTCTTCAGAAATCACTTATTTTCATAGTCTTGCATCACATCAGAAAGACTGATTGTCAAGACACTTCTATAAGTAGGTTCATGAAACATTTTCCTGATTTGATCCCATTCCACTTTTATTCAGGGAGTGGGAGGCAGGAAAAAGGATGTATAATTCCTGGAGCATTGTAGTTCCCAAACAAAGAAAAGAAAATGATTCAACCACAAGTAATGGTAGAGTATGGTAGTGTTGGAATACTGTGACTGTGAGGTGTATTTGCCAGCCAGCTGGTGGCTTTTCTTCAGTGTTTATTCACCGAGGGCAGGCTCCCAGTGTGAGTTGGTAGCCAGCTTAGTTTCATCTGGAAACTTCATCCTGGGTTAACTCTGCCTTTACCCATAGCCACAGTAGTTCATTAACACAAATGTTCTTTTGGAGTTGCTCTGGCAGCTGAAAATTCTCTCTCACTGAACCTTTTCTGCAAAGATTTAGTCCTGGTGAAGACAAACATTCCCAGATTGATATTTGTTTTCTGGTACCTAGTGCTGCACTTTGGAAAGTAATGGCAGTGCTGAGAGAGGCTGAGTAACAAATACCTTTCCTCATCATCTGAGGTATCCTTTTGTTTCTCTCTCTTCTCTTGTGCCTTGTGTTGGTCTTGCCATCAAGGACATGCTGCCGAGCAGCTCTTTCTGAAGACTTCTAGAGCAGCCTATGAAGATCAGCTTTATTGCTTTAAAAATCTGAGATTGGTTGTAGTGTGAGATTTTATTTTAGGATGTGAAGGGCTCCTTCAGAGAGCCACTTTGAGCAACTGTTACCTGCCCCTGCGGCAACCAGTTAGATGAGTGTGTGCTCTGGGAGTGTTTCTGAGCTCCAGTTAAGCACTGCCAATAGCAGTCCCAGGCAAGCTTCTGGAAATTCATGTTGGTGTCTGTGCCTTATGCTAGTTAGAGGGAGATCATCAGAGATGGTTTTACCTCCAGGCTGCCTCTGCACAGGGGCTTGCTGCTGAACCTCGTAGAGGCCAGCATGGAAGCAGCAGCTATGAGTAGTTCTGGTCTTTGGTGTGTCACAGAGCAGGGCACTGGGGCCTGAGCTGCTCCAGAACCATGGAATTGTTCCTGCCCTTTAGACTTAGTTCCAGGAACACAGTGTGGACATGTTCAAACTAGTTGTGCATGAGCCAGGTTGGGATGTATTAGTAATCCTGGCTTCATGCTGCTCAGAAGGAATCAAACTGTTTCCAAAACCAAGTCAGTCCCAGGAGCATTGCATGGTTCTGCCATTTCTTGATTGCCACTGCAGCTGTGGCACAGGTAACTTGGCAGGTAGTTTTAGAGGTGGCTGGAAAAAGATCTGAGTTGCTTCACTATGCAAAACAAAAAAAGGTTATAATGTAAAGCTTAAATTTGTTCCATGTTGGGGTGATAAAGCTGTGGTAATGTTTGCTGAGAAGTGCATACTGAGACTCCAGTTATTTTGGAACCATCCATTTCTGTAGATTTGATTCTCTTCTCCCACCTATTAGAGGAGTGATGTGGAAGGAGAATTCTGACCTTGCTGATCAGTGATGATTTCTGAGGGAAAAACTTCACATGAAATGGGACAGTTTTCATTGCCATTAAACATTCAGCATGCAGATAAATCAGGTCAAGATTTAGAAGGTCACATTTTGTGTGTAATTGCACAAATGAGCTTTTCTTAATAGGAAGTAGAATAGGAATATTTAAAATCCAATATTCTGTTGATAGTCTTGGAATGGATAATACATTAAAAACCAAAAGAAGTCATTAAGAAAGCTCCTCAGGTGTTTTGTAAACTTACTCATTGTTTTAAGAGACAAATTTATAGTAACCAGGCTTTAATCCGTGCAAAGAATTTTGAAGTGGAGCTGCAAGTGACTGACAGCATGAAAGTATAGAGGAGATTTCAAATGTGTGGTCCTGAGGGCATGGTACTACTTTAAAGCATCTAAATCCTTGTGAGTTTCATCCACTTTGAATCATGAGGTCTTTAGATTTTCAAGAGCAAGCAAACATTCAGCCTGGAGAAGGCTCTAGGGAGACTTCCAGTACCTGAAGGAGGCTACAAGAGAGCTGGGGAGGGACTTCTGAAAAGAGCCAGGAGTAACAGGATGAGGGAAAGTGGGAGGAGGAGGGGAGATTTAGACTGGAGATAAAGTGTGGCCAGCAGGAGCAGGGAGGTTACTCTTCCCCTGTACTCAGCACTGCTCAGGCCACACCTCGAGTGCTGTGTCCAGTTCTGGGCCCCGCAGTTCAGAAGAGATGTTGAGGTACTGGAAGGTGTCCAGAGAAGGGCAGCAAGGCTGGTGAGGGGCCTGGAGCACAGCCCTGTGAGGAGAGGCTGAGGGAGCTGGGGGTGTGCAGCCTGCAGGAGAGGAGGCTCAGGGCAGACCTCATTGCTCTCTGCAGCTGCCTGAAGGGAGGTTGTGGCCAGCTGGGGTTGGGCTCTGCTGCCAGGCACCCAGCAACAGAATGAGGGGACACAGTTTCCAGTTGTGCCAGGGGAAGTATAGGTTGGATATTGGGAGCAAGTTCTTGGCAGAGAGAGTGATTGGCATTGGAATGGGCTGCCCAGGGAGGTGGTGGAGTCACCGTGCCTGGAGGTGTTCAAGCAAAGCCTGGATGGGGCATTAGTGCCATGGTCAGGTTGGTCGGATAGGGCTGGCTGCTAGGTTGGACTGGATGAGCTTGGAGGTCTCTTCCAACCTGTTTCATTCTATGGTTCTGTGATCCTAAGAAATTTGTGAAGGTGGTGAGACACTGGAGCAGGTTGCTCAGGGAGGTTGTGGATGCCTCCTCCCTGAAGGGTGTTCAAGGCCAGGTCGGATGAGGGGGTTGGAACTAGATGATCTTTAAGGCTCCCATCCAACCCAAAGCATTCTATGAACCTATGAATAAATATTGCCTGCTGTATCAGTTTTTGCTATCTCATGCCTTAGACATTGCAGGGAGAACACATACCTTGGGAAAAGAACGGTACCGTGGTGTGCTTGCTTTACAAAAGACAGGTGCTTCTCTCTTGCTTTTTATTTAAAGGCTTGTAACAATCTCCTGTATCACAAATTGTTGTTCTTGTGGTGGTCTTATCAGTTGTAGACTGACATCACACCTTACTGATAACTGAGACAAAAGACAGCAGGTAATAAATTGCATCTCAGAAGTCTTTCTCTTCCTGCACACAATGTGTTACGGTGTCTACACTGCCCGCTGCACAACTGTGGTAAATTCACCAGCCCAGGTATCTATCTACCCATGGTTCTTTCCTGATCTTAATCTTAATTCATAAATTTAGGGGAATTCCATCTGGTGATGGAAAAAATAGCACAGTTTTTGTTTACCCCCAAAGGAGAATGAGGATGTCTGGTGTCTAGCTTTGTCCTGCTTTACCTCGAAGCATTTAAAATGCTGTCATGGATGTTTATTTTGTTTCCCAGGGTTCTCTTCAGCTTCTTGTGGGTTTCTGATTTGTAAGTAAAACAGGCTCCATTGCTAAGATAAGGAAAGTCCAAATTTGCTTGGTGTAAAAGAAGCTCAAAACTGCACAGTGCTTTCACTTCCCTGTTCTCTCCTGTGAATGAATAAGATAAAAGCTTTAAGTGAACACAAGCAAATATTTTTCTCTACCATTTCTCTTCATCTTTGCTTGGATGAGGATATTTGTAGGCTGCTTTGCATATGCTTTCTCCAGGATACATCCAGGAGAGTTGTGATATTTTGATGAAACAGCTTAAATTCATCACAGGGATTCAGAAGTTATTGCTTCCTCTCTGGATCATAGAATGGTCTGGGTTGGAAGACACCTCCAAAGGTCACCTGGTCCAGCCCCCTCTGCAGTCAGCAGATCAGGTTGCCTAGAGTGCTGTTGAGCCTCACCTTGAGTATCTCCAGGGATGGGACCCCAGCTGCCTCCCTGTGTGGTTGAAGTGAGCTTGGTGAATGGTGGTGGTCTGCACCTACTACAGGACTTTAGAACTGCAGAAGAATTAAAACAGCAGTGAAACTGTTTCCAGAAGTCTGCTGAAGCTTGGCCGTGAAACTGTCCTTGATTAAGGTGAAATGAACTTGTTTGGTCAAGAGCCTCCCTATTACATAGTGTGAATTACACCCAAGTGCTAATGCCAAGACTGGCCACTGTGGTTATGTTTGGGGAGATGAGGCTGCATCCAAAGGCACTTATTGCAGTAAAACACAGTGTCTGTGGTGAAAAATAAACACTCATTTAATAAGGTCAGACAGGTAAATGTCTGCCTGTCTGCACAGAACACATCAGCTTGTACAACAAGCTGAATTTCAGTCTGCTGCAGCTTCTTGGGCTATGGCTTGCTAAGTTGTAGTTCTTGAAAATAACAAATTTTGAACTTTAACCCTTTTGGACAGACAATGTTCAGATTAAGGAATGCTAAACATTGTAGTTAATGCACCAACAAGCATGAGAAAGTTACCTAATGAGCATTTCCAGAATGGATACTTTTAAACCAAACCATCCCAGCCTAACACTAGCTGTCCAGGTGGTTTGGAGAAGGCTCTTTTTTGGAGTTGTCAGATGGTGTCATCGGTGAGAGCCAGCTGAGTGTCCTCTAGTGTCATGGTTGTGGTGCAAGTGGCATTTGGTCAGTGTAGTCTTTTTCTTGCTAGTGAGGGAGCTGATTTGTCTGCTTTTGAAGCTGCTGCATTTCATTTTAGCAAGCCTGTGGTTCGAGGCCTTAGTTTAGATTCTAGATCAGTTACACCAAAACTAAATTCATCCTCTTGAATGTTGTCCCCGACCATGCAGCTAACAAATTGCATCCCTTGCTACCATCCGGTGTTTGTGTTGCCTCCAGTTTTTGCCAGCTCTTTTCCCTGAGGGTGTATATTGTTTAGATGAGAAGCCTGCACCAGACAGCTCTGCTTCATCCCTTGCTGCAGACCAGCTGCAAAACGGGACCATGCAAATGGGTTTAACCATGATTTATGCTATCAGCTCTCCAGAGCTGTGAAGGAAGCCAGACCGTGGGCTTTGCTTATGTTAGAACTTAAACACTTAGCATAGTTCTTGGGATCTTGCATCTCTTGTTGTTCCAGTGTCTGGGGCTATGAAGATAATTATCTTTATCAAGTGCTGTGAGACATTCTGAAAAGTGCTTTAGAAGAGGCAAACACTATTGTTCTGGGTACAAAAGTTCTTGTTGGCTTCAGACTTGAAATAATAGTGTAAAGGTGCCCTTTGCTGTAAGGTAATGACTCTAAAAGTAGTACCTCACCTCCACAAACCCACTGTTGGTTAAGCCCTGGAAGGAGAAGGGTTGCAGTTCAGGGTAAAAGAAGACATTGTTGATCCTTCTTGACTTAGGAGAGTGTTTCAGGAAATAGCAAGGTTCCTGAATTCATAGAATGGTTTGACTGGGAAGAGACCTTCAAGATCATTCAGTTCCAACCCCCCTGACATGGGCAGTGGCACCTTTTGCTAGACCAAGTTGCTCAAGGCCTCCTTCAGGCTGACATTGAACCCCTCCAGGGAGGGGCATTCATGGCTCTGGCAAACTGTTCAGTGTCTCACCATGCTGGCTGTAGTGAATGTCTTCCTAATACCCAGCTTAAGTCTCCCCTCTTCCAGCTTCAATCCATTTTCTCTCATCCTAGTCCTATAAGCCCTTGTGAAAAGTCCCTCCTCAGCTTTCTTATAGCCCCCTTCAGACACTGGGAGGCTGCTCTAAGGTCTCCCCATAGCTGCCTTTTCTCCATGACTTCCAGCCTGCAGACTTGGGGGACTTACTAGCTTAAGTCTTAAGGTTTTAGGAGATTGCGAAATAACCAGAGAAACTGGTATTGATCAGTCTGGTAGTGAGGAGGACAGCAGCAATCACAGCTACGCTTGCTTGGCTGATTTGGTCTGTCCTGTGAATTTTGGGATTGGCTAAAAACCATTTTAAGTAATAAATTAGGAATGGCCACCAAGTTGTCATTATTGTGGTCAGGTGGGTGTGTTAAAGATAGTAATTAGCTATTGTCCTCTCTTTCCTTGAACTTACTGTGAGATTTCTTCAGATTTTGCACCAAATCCCAACTTCAGTGGATGACTGAACAGTTTTACTTGTTATTTAATACTTGAAGTTAGGTGCATTTAGCTGGAGTGATGCTAATGGCTCCCTGAAAAGAGCTAAACTGTAGTAAGTGTGAATATGTAGTTTCCACATTTATATTCTCTACTCTATCGATAAAGATATACACAAGTGACACACAAAACCGCATACAAACTGTGGGTAGCAGTAGTGGTGAACAGGCAGGATTGCCGTGAGCGCGCTGTGGGGATTTAAATCGGTGTCCCGATTTGAGACAAGTCGGTCTTGGGGGCGTTCCCGCTCACAGTGGCAGGTCTGTTTAATGACCGTGTACTTAACGAGCAGGCCTGCCGTTGAAGGCCGCCGTCTCGCTGCGGTGGGCCCGGGGGTCGCTGGGCTGCGGCCGGGCCGGCTCGGCGGAGCGGGGGGGAGCTCGGGCAGTGCGCGCCCTC